>RDRW01000452.1:0-151515 GCA_007896445.1 Puccinia hordei
CAGATCCAGAAAGATGGCATATGAGGTTGCTCCTGGATAATGTAACAGGCCCTATCTTTTGAGGATCTCCGCACATTTCAGGGTCAGCTGTATCCCAGCTTTCGAGTGGCAGCTTTGGCTCGAGGTCTTTTGCAAAATGATAACTACTTGGAACATACACATGGAAGAAGCAAATGTCTACATGTCACCATATCACTTGAGAAAATTATTTGGAATCCTTTTAGCAGCATGTGACCCTCAGACCCCCTGAGGTTGTGGAATTTTTCTTTCAATTGGATGACTGAAGACTGGGTTCATCAAGGCTATCGGGATGATTCATGGATGAAAAATAAAATCATTGACAATCAATCCAATTCTCCTGCAGAATGGTCTCCTTCGGTGGACCTTTTGTTCCTGATCTTTCAAGGTATAATCCCTCAGTTGGCGAAAATAACTTCAATCAAAATTGGATGTTGCATGAAGAGGAATCAAGCTTTGATGTACTCAGCATGAACTCAGCATGCAGACCTTCTCAACTCCCAGCAAAAACTAGCTTTTGTGAGAATCCTTGCATGTCATCTGAAATTCCAGCTTGCTTCTTCATTGATGGGCCTGGTGGTTCTGGGAAAACATTTCTATACAACTGTCTCCTTGCAAATGTGAGATCAAGAAGAAGAATAGCTGTTGCATGTGCTGAAATGGTATGCTTGCCTTTTACACTATTACTTCCATCTTTTCCTGGCATTCTAATTATTTTTAATTTTATATTGAACAGTTATAGCAGCAATGAACATGCCCCATGGTAGGACTGCTCATCTCACTTTTGGGATTCCTCCTAAACTGTCACCAAATTCAGTTTCATCAATTGCCAAAAATTCTCATAAAGCTGATGTCCTCAAGAAAGCAAAATTAATCATATGGGATGAAGCACCCATGACTCATAGGCATGCACTTGAATTGGTGGATAGGTTGCTTCAAGACCTTATGGATTCAAACCTTCCCTTTGGTGGCAAGGTCATGGTACTGGGAGGGGACTTCCGTCAGGTTTTACCTGTTGTTAAGAAAGGGTCACACCCTCAGATAGTCAACACAAGCATTGTAAACTCTCACTGCTGGATTAACTTTCGTCACAACATAATTTTCCTCTCAGTCAACATGCGTGCTGCTGGTGATCCTCAGTTTCAGAATTTTCTCTTATCCATTGGACATGGTCAGGGGCTCACTCCCAATTCCAACAGAATCAATTTGCCTCACTCAATGGTGGTCCTTGGTGGTTCAGATGACCAAAATCTTGATTTGCTGATAGACAAAATATTTCCAAATATCAGCACTTCATTCTCACATCCCAATTATTTTACAGACAGGGCAATCCTCTGCTGCAAGAACAAATCTGTCAATCAAATCAATTCAAAGGTCTTGAGTTACATCCCATCTGAACTTATTTCTTACACCAGTCATGATTCAGTAGAGGACGATACTCAAGGTCTTTACTTGCCTGAGTATATTAATAGCATAAACCTATCTGGATTTCCCCCTCACCTCCTTCAAATAAAAGCGGGGTGTGCCAATTATCATGCTAAGGAACCTGGATCGAACAATTGGTCTTTGCAATGGAACCAGATTGATTGTTGAAAACTTCAGTCCTTCAGCCATTTTTGCAAAAGTGGCTTCAGGAAACAGAATTGGTGAATTGGTTGCCATACCTCGCATCCCATTTATATCTGACCCTGAAAGACTGGACTCCCCTTCAAGCTAATACACACCCAGTTTCCTGTTAATCTTGCTTTTTGTCACAATCAACAAGTCTCAGGGTCAGACCATTGGAAATGTTGGTATTGTGCTTTGAAACTGTTTTTAGTCATGGGCAACTGTATGTTGCTCTTTCTCAAAGTAATTCCAGTCACACAACAAAGTTTGTAATCCCTCAGCCAGAATCTGGCCCTCCTTCATACCAAACTTCAAACATTGTTTACAAAGAGGTCTCTCACGTGTTCAATCACAGTGATATATTTTTGTTTGTTGCTATTTGGCCTGTTTTTTGTTTTTTGTTTTCTTACTTTTTCATTTTCATTTTCATTTTTATTTTCATTTTCATTTATTCTCTTTCATTTTTGTGTCATCTGATGGTGTTCAATTGGAATTTATGTAATTACACCATAATTCTTCTTGCTAATTTCCCCCCTCCCAAACAAAACACCCACTTGAAATAAAACCCACCTTGAATCCCCCAAATTTGGGGGCTTTGCCCTTGTTGAATTATATATATACAGCTACACAGAAAAGCTTGCCGCTTCCCCGTTTTTTTTTTTCCCTCTCCCCCCTCCCGATTTTTTTTTCACCCACCGAAAACCCGGCGGGGAATAGGAATTCCCCGCTGACTATTTCGATCGGCCCAGTCAGTGGCCGATTGGAAATAGCCGTCACCCACCATCTCGTCAGGAAATCATCTCAGGACTCGTCTACCAACCTTTCGAGCTCGATCAGTGTCAACCTACCTGATGCCAAGGACAAGTCCTTCTAGCTACAGGTGGTGCAAGGATATATGGTAAGAGTATATCAACTCTGGGTAAGGTACAATTTTACAATTCCCAAAAGATATGGGGGAATTGTGACGTAAAAATTGAGAGAAAAATAGGTTAATAATTATATTAAATAAATTTAATATAACTAAAAACCAGAGGGGCCTGATAAATCAGGGGTGGTGTAGATCCCTCTAAGGTATCTTACAAATAAATGCAGAGGATTTAGGTACCTGGAACACTGGGGCCTGTTGGAACAGGGGTGGTGTAATCCCAGGAAAGGAAAGTGGGGAATATCTTCAAGAAAAGGGTTATTACTTACTAGTAATAAACCTTGAGGGATCTTGGGGATATTCTGGGTGAAACTGGACAGTTTGACGCGCTTGGATGGATGGATGGTAGAGCTGGTTGGTCACTGTGGAGTTGTTGGGGAAGACAGGGCTAAAGAATAACTACTAATAAGCTTACCAGACTGTTTTATAAGGATGTATATCTAATAATAAGTGGGTAAGGTTGTTAGTGGGTATTGGGAAGCATGAGGAGCCTTCTTTGGGCGGTTGAAGAGCTCCTTAAATAGTCTTGAGTTCCCCCTGGGCACCCTGTAGGTATTATTGGCCAACTTGTGGGATCTTTGGACCACATTTGGCCATTTTTGCTTTCTTGGTGACGCTTTTTCAGCCAGCCCCTGCTTTGAATTACACGTCACCAATTGATTTTTTATTAATGTATTTTATTCATTTATTTATTTACATTGACTTACAGTCTGTAGTACATTAGTACTGTTTGTTATAGATTTAATACTAGTGGCTTATTTGTATTTATAATAAGCCACAGTATTGTGTGTACTGTTTGTTCAATCAATGTATTGTATAAATAAACAATACCAGTTAATATATTTAATTGTTTAGTCCCCAGTACTCTTCATTACATATGTAACATATGTAATGAGGTTACTGGAGCGTGTTTTTGTTGATTTGGGTGTACCTGAGTGACTGTGGAGTCCGCGTGCCAAGTTTGGGAGCCTGTGAGGGGCTTGATGCTGCGCGGGGGCTTATATCCCAACTTTGACGCGGGCTTTCAGTCACGCGGGTTGAACTTCAAGTTCTGCGGACTGCGGTACACGGGGTTGAGTAAAACACGGTGTATTTACACTATCTCCCCTAATTTACACAACACCTCATTTCCGTGACTGGAAATGGGGTTTAAGCATATGTATATATATATATAAGCATTAATTAATGCAAGTTCCTTTTGTTAAAGGTACTTGCTAATTATTCTTTGCTAATTTACATAGTGAAGGAGTGAGAATTAGGGGTACTTGTGAGTGAGGTACCCTAGGTTATTTTAGTGTAGATTTAGAATATCAAATAATATTCTAACTATTATTTGATATTCTATATTTTTTATAATAATTTTTGTAGGAAACTTGTGACAGGTTGCTCTGTCATAGTAGCAAGCTGACAATCAGGATCCAAGTTAGGTAGGATAAGTTCTTTTTCCCTTGCAAATCACTCCTTTTTGAACCAAAACTGACTTAACTTTTAATAAAATATCTGATAGAAACCGCGCACATGAATGATGGTCTTCCGGAAATACTCACCTGATCTCAAATACAAGGCTGTGAGTCAAGCAAGCGAGGGGACCGATCTGGCTAGTATCAACAAATCACTGGGGGCTTCTACCAGCCGTGATTCCCTTTATCAATGGACCAGCTTGTACGAGAGGACCCGTGCCGTGGTTTGCGACCCTACAACCTATCTTCAGAGGGGACGTCCATTTGATCTGGGCGATGAAGACTTGACCTTCATCAAAAACCTCGTGACTGACAAACCATCCGTTTACGCCAACAAAATCCAGCGCAGCTTGGCCAAAGATCACAGTATCACAGTATCTGTATCAACTATCTTAAACATGTTACATGATCGCTTAAATATATCAAAGAAGACCATGCGGACTGTCCATCCTAACCAAGACAAAAGCGAACGGGCACATTACATCTATCAGGTGGGAGCAGTACCAACAAACTGTCTTGTGTTTACTGGTAAGTCTCAAGTTGCTTACTAGGTTGATTTGTAGCTTAATTGTTTCTCTTTATTTTCAGACAAGTCTGGTGTGTGCCTAGAGGCAGTCCAAAGGACTCAAGGATGGGCCCCGGTTGGCGAACGAACCCCAAGATTGTCCCGCGAGAGAAGCACCCAATAATACAACATTGTGCCAGCAATTCCAATGTCTGGATTAGTAGCTCACATGGTCCAACAGGAATCAATGGACCGTGAGTCATTCCAGTACTTCCTGGAGAATATTCTTGTAAGTTTCAATTCAATCTTGTTCAGTTAATGCAAAGCATCACACTGATAAGTTCAATCTTTAACAGATCCCTTCTATGAACCCATTTCCCCAGCACAATAGTGTCCTTGTGATGGACAACGCACAGATCCATCACAACGGGACAGTGGCTGACATTATTGAATCAAGTGGCTCTCTTTTGCTGTACTTACCACCATACTCGCCTGACCTGAACCCCATCAAAAAGGCGTTCAGCGTCTTCAAATTGACTTTGAAGCAACATGAAGATCTACTCACCGGTGGCGCGGGGGACTTTGATGTTAGTGATGGATTCATCCCTCTAGTTTCCACTTCTGAACTTGCTCACAAATTGTTCCGCGCGTCTGGATACACTGTTACAGTAGATTAACATGCTAGCCCCCTTGCCCCCCAATGCAATATCAATTGTATTTCCTCTTTCAATACTTGCCCAAAGACCTTGATGTGTTATGTCCCATCAAGGCATCTAATTATTCCAAACAGGTCCTCAAACGTGTCACTACTAGCCTACCTGACATCATCATCTTCAGTATCATGCTTCCAAATGAGCTCGATGTCAGCTCATTTGGCTCCTACAGAGGGAAAGCGCCCCAATGAACTATTAATTGCCACGTTGAGGGTGGATCTCAAGAATTCAATGAAGTTCAAGGACTTGACTCAGAGAGATGCAATCAAAGTGAGCCGGCAATCAAAAAAATTTCAGAAGCTGCCAAGATCTCACTGGACAATCAAAGTGAGCCGACAATTAAGCCCGGCGGGCTTAATCTGACTCAGAGAGATGTGATCAAAGTGAGCCGGCAATCAAAAAAATTTTAGAAGCTGCCAAGATCTCACTGGAATCCAACCCACCTCGTATTGAACTAAACCGACAAAACTTACTGGAAGTTGAAATCCTAAAAAAAAATCTCAAGTTCTTCTCTTCAACTCATTCCGCTCAAAGTTTAAATGAACAATCATTATCAAGAACCGTAGATGAATGTATTGCAATGCATGAGTAGTTCTTGAGACAACTAAAGAGAAAACTAAAGAGATGACTTGGAGACAAAATGACTACACTAGGTGATGAGATGACTTGGAGACAAGATGACTACACTAGGTGATGAGATGACTCGGAGACAAGATGACTAGACTAGGTGATGAGATGACTAGGTGATAAGACCAAAGGAATTGAATACAATTTACCCAAAATTTACCCGCTGTTTCTTGAGATGGTGCTCGTACTTCTTAAGATTAGAAATGCGTGCGCGGGCATTGCCCTTCTTGAAGCCTTCAGTTACAAGCTTGTCTGGCGTAAAATTGGACAGTTTGGAGTAGTTATTGATGCCAAGGGAATCTAAATCTTCTTGTAGTTTTGCACAGCTCGGATTAACATGGGCAAATCGCAGATAATCATCTAGAATCAGATTTTCATCTACTGGTGCTGGGGACGAAGGGGGCTGAGGGACCTGAGTCGTTAGGAACTGAGGTGGCTGAGACATATGATTTGATAGGAGTTGAGCCGGCTGAGGAAGCTGTGTTGGTTGGAACTGGGCTGGGATGTTTGGCTGCACAGTATAGGCCATCATCTGGCCAACTATGGGGTTCCAGGCCACATAGACCTGTGGCCCATTACCCATTGGACAGGTTGCCGGTGAGGCCGCGGGTTGAACAGGGATATTTTGTACAGGAATCGGGTCTGATTGGACAGGAGGGGGGATGGGGGGCAATGATGGAAGCGGTGGAGTCGGTTGGCTTTTTTCCCAATCAAATCCTGGGACGTTTGGCGGATTGTACACATCAATCAAATCACTTTTCATCTGGACCCGGCCAAAATCATCAGCAAACTCGGTTATTGTATGGCCTGGATTAAATGAAAGAAAAACTACTTACTATTGCTTTAGCCCAGACGGTTAGTCGCTTGACATTGAGTATCATATACTCTTTGGGATCTTTTGGGTTGATATAAACATTCACCTCATGGAAGCTGGTGAGTTTTCCTTGGGGGGGGTGAGTTGCTTTGATGAGAGCAATCAGGTCAAACATGTTGGATGAATGAGTTGCACCGGCCGAGGGCTCCCAATCGTTGCCATGTCTCTTCTTCTTGGTCTGAGAAGCTTCTAACTTCTCTTTAGCCGCCTCCCTCTGATGAGTCATCATATCATCAGCGCATTACCCTTCTTTTTAAGTCTGAAGTGAAGTGACCCACCTCGGCAACTAATTTGGGGTTGATTTCATTGATTGATATGCTGATTTTGTAGGCCAAAGGATTGGCGGATTCGTCAAGAAACTGGGTGAATCGTTGGTTGGTGTTGATATTTGCCCGGTTGTTGCTCTGGAATGCACCTCCATGCGGAACAGTGGCATTCCATACAACTCGCCGCGCAGCATCCTGCAATTCAGCATGGTTGGAAAATACACCAGTGTTGTGCTCGTGTATGGCGCCTAAAGCGGCTTGCTTGAAAGCGGTGAGGTTATTGTAGCCAAGATCCCAGAAAAAATAGATCTCACCACCTCAAGACTTAATCTGGGTATACTTAACCTTTTGATCACTGGGGGGGACCTTTCGTTTGTGAGACCCTCGAGTCAAAGATATCTCTTCTTCGGCAGCGATATATAAGGAGTAGTCAAGTGAGATTTGGGTTTTGCCATCTGCATTGAGGATCCGCTGATTGGATTTTCGGTTTTTTTTAGTCAAATGCTTTGGTTTGGGATTAACTGAAGCAGGGGTTGCCGACAGGAGTGGTGATCTATTCAAGTCAAGATCTGATGGGCTGTTGGGGAGAGGACAAAACCTAGTGTTGCGTGAGGGAGCCGGGGTGGCCGCAGGCGTTACACAATTGGCTGACGAGAGAGGTTGAACTGGGTCCTCGCATTCGCAGGATTCCATGGGATTTTGGGTGTCGTTTTGTTCGAGGAATGCCGCCTCGATCCAGTCCACACTGTAGCCAGGTTCGTAAAACTGGTCTAGAAAAATTTCAACAAAATTTCAACGTCAATTACTAAGTATTAATAGCTTTCAGATTCTTACCTTGCTCCATTTTCTGACCCGTGTTCCTTGGTAGACAAGTCCTGCGATGAATTCCTGACGAGATGGTGGGTGACAGCTATTTCCAATCGGCCACTGACTGGGGCCAATCGGAAATAGTCAGCGGGGAATTCCTATTCCCTGCCGGGTTTTCGGTGGGTGAAAAAAAAATTCGGGGAGGGGGGGGGGGGGGGAGAGGGAAAAAAAAAAAAAAAACGGGGAAGCAGCAAGCTTTTCTGTGGTAGCTGTATATATTTATTTATTTTATTTGTGTGTTTATTTATTTGTATTTTTTTTTATGTGTTTATTTTTTTTATTTTTTTTTCTTTGCCGAGGTTGTCCTGATGTTGACACTGGGCCCCCGAGGGCTGGCGTCGGGGAGCTGATTGAGGGCCCGCAGTTGGGCTGTCAGCTTGCTGGCAATCTGACAGCCGCGGGTTGATTTGCCAGTGAGTCAACCCGCCCGTCAGATTGCCGAGCAAAACTGATCGAGGGCCAGCATTTGGCCTGTCAACTTGCTGGCAATCTGACAGCCTGCGGGTCAAATTGCCAATGAGCTGACCTGCGCGTCAGATAGCGAAACCCAATTTCGCGCAACTGCCGTGTATTGTTGTTTTGTCTGATGTACATATTTACAGTTTTTATTTTGTTATTTTCATTATTTTCATTATTTTCATTTTTTTTTTCTTTGGGTTCGTAAAACATTCTGCACAAGGCAGTTTCGCGGGGCCATTGAAAGATTGACTTATTACAAGCCCAACGTGAGCCAACATCATACTCACCAGGAAAGTTGTAAGTCATCGTTGTTGAAAATTGCATGGTGCTGGAATCTGAAGAATTGGTGAGTGTGAGGGAAAAGAATAAGTGATCACACTCACCAATCTCTTCAGATTCCAGCAGCATGCAATCTTCAACAACGATGACTTTCAAGTTTCCTGGTGAGTGCGATCTTGGCTCACGTCGGGCTTGTAATAAGTCAATCTTTCAATTGCCCCGCGAGACTGCCTTGTGCAGAATGCTTGAGCTGACGGCTCACACCTGTTCATGAACAAACCTATATATTGTCTAGTGAGTGTGATTCCTACTTTTTGCTTATTTTCTCAGATGAGTTGACCTAACGTTTCTCGCTGATGACAACGAACAGTTCAACTTGCGCCGGATCCAAGGGTGGATATGTTTGCTCAGGACAGAGGACCTCAGGAGTCTGTTGTCGCAAGGCTGGGACGTACGATGGGGTTAGTGAGATCTATTTGCACTTGGGCTACCCAAACCGTATCATCGATCGACCAACAGTTGACGATTTTCTTTTTTCATATCATCCTAACGTATGTAGACCAGGCAGGTAATCCAATATTTCAACACGAACAACTGTGCTCAAGCATGATACACAGCCACCTCCATGGCCCTAATCGTTGGGCACCAGACCTCTGTATCTCGTTGGATGCAGCTCTCCGGATGTTCTGTCTCGTTGTCCTTCCTTTCCACCTCCTATCAGATATATGATCTTCGGTGTCTTGTATCCTCCACTCACTGAATTCCCTCCCTTACCGCTCGAGGATATTGTATGAGATTTTTCTTAGTGTTGTTCACATGAATGTCGTGAATGCTACCCCAAGAAAAACGTATCTCTTCCTTCTAAAGTGCTGAGAAGGAAGAGATACGTTTTTCTTGGGGTAGCATTCATGACATTCATATGAACAACACTAAGAAAACTCTCATACAATATCCTCCTTCATAAGGGAGTCGGGTCGTTTCCCATATTTAGCATGATCAAATTTCTTTAACCGGACCACTATACACACCTCAAGACTCTTCCTGTTTTGTGCCTCTCCTTCCTGTTGTTCCTTTTCCTTTTTCTTTCTCTTTGTTGATTCCTTTTCTATCTCTTCTCTCCTATATGCTGTGTTTTGATTACCTCGTCCTCTCGCAGAGCCCACTCAGCTCAAATTTGTTAAGTCTGATAAACCATTTATTTGGTGTTGTTTGCTAGTTTATGTTCATAGTGTGCAACGCTAATGGCGAAATTTCACTAAAAAAAAAAAAAAAAAAAAAAAAAAAAAAAAAAAAAAAAAAAAAAAGTGCTGAGCTACAAGGATTGAATGTGATCATGTCGAGATTGCAACTGTGTTCAGATAAAAAAAGAACTTCAACTCGTTGCTTGGTTTCCACCTTAGACCATAAGCGCACAACGAGTGTGCTTCAGTGAAACCACAGTCGTTAGGACGAATCTCCGAGAAAAGGCGACTTGAAGACGAACCTCGGCCCTGAAGTCGACTTCAAGGCCGCTTCAAGGTTTGCCCTGGAAACCTTCCATAAGTACAGTCTTCAAGTCGACTCGAGAGCAACCAATGGTTCTCAAGTTCACTTGAGAGCCCTACTTTGGTCCCCAAGTCGACCTGAGAATCACCGGTGCTCCTCTGCGCCTTGGACTTTTTGCGCTCACTCTGGGGTGGATACTGGCGCAGTGAATGCATTTTCCAGAATTATGAACCCCTCCTGAGCCCTTTTTTTATTAAAAAAAATCAAGGCTGTTGTGAGAATTATCATCATAACAAACAGCAACTATTGATATTTGTTTTTGTTTGGAATAAATTTGTGGTATTATTGGCCATGAATCAGCATACATAACAAATTATTCTTACAAATATCTTACACAGAATATTGGCCATATCATTACATGAAGAAGATCACATGTAGTACTTTGAGATTGATGCAGCACTAGCACCATAATTTGGGTGTCTTGATTCACATAGGGGTTTGATAGGGTGGTGAGATGACCTGGAAGGGACATGGGGATTGATATTTGGGTGGTGAGATGGAGTGGATGCAACACTAGGGCTAAAATTTGGGTGATCAGGTGATCTGGATTCAACATGGGGGCTGAAATGAGGGTGGTGAGATGACCTGGAGGGAACATGGGGGTTAAAACTTGGGTGGTGAGATGAAGTGGATGCAGCACCAGGGCTGCAATTTGGGTGATAAAGAGAACTTGATTCAACCAAATTGAGGGTGGTTGGATTTCCTTAAACCTTTCACATTTTTTCCTTTATTTTTGGCTTGGTTATCATTCCATATTTTTTGCCAAGCATGAGCAGCTTCATACATTCTATGATCTGTAATGTGTTCAGTGTCTAATTGGGAAACTGTTTGGTGCAATACTGATTGGTGATGTGAGAATGCAATAAATAGATAGCTGTTATAGGATGTGTGATGAATTCCATGGTATACTGTGGTTCCCTCTTGTTGGTTTCTTCTGGATCTATTTGATACCCCTGCCTGACACCCACCATCAAAGCAGTTGTGCTGCACATTTACACAACAGAAAAGTTTCTAATGAAATGTAATATTGAATAATCAGAATTGGTAGGAAGGGATTGAAAAGTGGTAATAGACATGGCTTACAGATACAGGAACACATGTAAAGTTTATTTTTTTGTGCAAAATTCTCACTGAGAAATCTTTTTGTAAGCCATTGATTTTACATTCAGCTATTTTTATGACATAAGATTTGGGGTGGATAACTTTCCAAATATAAATGACACATGACATTCCTGAATTACATTTTTTTTCTTTTTGCAAGTTTTGCATTTTGTTTCAGTGCTTAATTTCATAATGAAATCCAATATCTCAAGATAAATGCAATCTTACCAATGACACACAAGTCCTTCTTAATTCTTTCCTTATCATTGAGGTTCAGTATCCCAACCTGGCGGATTTGGGATTTTGGATGTCACATTCTGATTGTATCTGGAACATGTTCAGCTTCAGCATCTGTAATTTTAGATGATTTGACAGAGGGGTATTGTACAAATGTCAACACTGTTGGAGGATTGAATCCCATGGCTTTACAAATGGCTGGATTTGCTGAAAATATACCTCTCACTTGATTTGAAGCTTTGAAAAACACTTTTTTAGTATGGTCAAACATGTGGGACTTGATAAACACATGCCCCTGGCGCACACCCACACCAGGGGCACACCAACACCAATTGGTGTGTTTTGGCTGCACACCAACACCAATTGGTGTGTTTTGGCTGCACACAAATACAACTTGGTGTGTTTGGCCAGAACACCAAGGTTTTGCCCAACCACGCCAACACAGGGTCACACCGGTTCTGGGAAGCAGGCCTCATCAGCGGGAGGGATTACTCCTGGCCAAAGAGGCTATATGCCTGATTGACTGTGAGGAATTCCTCACAGCTGATGAGGTATGCAACCCCATTGACCTAAAGAAATTCCTCCAGTTTGATGAGGCTGTATGCTTCATTGACCGCAAGGAATTCCTTGCGCTCAATGAGGTATACAACCTCATCAAACAGGATGAATTCCTCCCAGTCAATGGGGTTGTATGCCTCATTGTCCGCAAGGAATTCCTTGTGTTTGACAAGGCATAAAGCCTCATCAGCCGGGAGGAATCCCTCCTGCTGATGAGACTGAAGTAAGAGACCTCCAAGTTGGAGGTCTCTGAGGTCATCAATTGGCACACCAATCAACAAGCAAGTGCCCCATGCACTTATTTGCGCGTGGGAGGCTGGCGTGTATCCCTGCATGGCCCTGAAAGGGTGTGCAGGGCTGGCACACCAAATTTGATTGGTGTGCCTGAGAAAAAACCCAATTTTAATTGGTGTGTGCCTTAAAACATGCCAATCTGGGCTCGCGTACCCCTGGCGTGGGCGTGCTTTAGCCAATTTGGCTGATTCTGGGAAGCATGAGAATTTTTCATCATTCACTTGTTGATTTTCTTTCTGCGCCTGGACTGCAGAAAGGGTCTGACCTATTTGTGCGGGTAGATTGGTTTTAATCACATTTGATTTCTCACAAATATACACTTTGACACTTGATGTGTAGGTGGTAAGTACAGATTTGGGGAGGAGGGATCAAATGATATGGCAGAAGAGAAAAAAAGAAGTGATGAAGAAGAAAGAAAAAAAGAACTTCATGGAAAAACAGGAAATACATCTAAAATAAGCAAGCCCCTAGTTACATCATCACTGCCCTGTTTTCTATCTTCAGCTTCCATTCTTGTCAGCTGGCTACTATAGCATAGCCAATGTGCCACAATAAATGAAAAAATAAAACAATGATAAAAAGAAAGAGACATTAGGGGACATAAAATTCACCAGATCCACCATTATCTAACAGCAGGTTTTGAAAATTCACAATTCTTAAAAACCACAAAAATGTGAGCTAGTTCTACCAACACCACCTGCTCCTCCAAGAAGTTTCAAACCAATTCCCATCAAAGGCCCCATGTCCACAGGGATTGACTGCTTTTCATCATAAAGCTCCTTGACAAGTTTTGACCAATATTCTTGGCAGACTTTAAACAGCTCTCAAAAATCAACCTGCAAGATCTTCACTAGATACATGTGTACATTGACTCTGAAAAAACACAGCTCATCAGAAAATCTGAGTACAAAATTGGTCAGTATGAAAGAAACTTGGGAATCTCAAAGTAAATTGTGGTGCTGTGGAACCTTGAGAATTCTGCATTTCTTGAAAAAGACTTTAGGTATGATACCAGTGTTGCACTTGGTGCTAAAAAAAACTCTGATGAAAAGACCAACCTTATGTTTCTGGTAACAAGCCAATTGGACATCAAACAAGCTATCTGTTGTTTGCTGTCCATTGTCAGTTTCAACATCAATTTGTATTGACTCAAAATTGACCTGTGAGGACATCTGGGTGTTTGCTTGATTTTTATCTTCACCAGAGGCAGTCTTGCGTAGGTTGGATAATGTTGCATTGACTGCATTGAGCTCTGATTTAATGTGTTCAAGTTCAGCTTGAACATATTTCAACTCCAATAGGGTGTGTTTGTGGAACTCACAAGGAACAGTGATTACTATTGTTTAATCTGAGCTAGCAGAGTGAGTGTGACCTGTGTGATAGGGTTGATTTATTTTGTCTGCTTATTTTCCTTCCAACTGAGGCAGCAAAATGTTGGACTTCAGTCACCAATCATCTAGGTGAAAGAAAAAAATTGGTGCTTGCAATATAGTTATGTTTTGATGGGGGTATGAACTTGAAGAGGGGAAGATCAATTGATCCAAATCAGTCAGTCAAATTGATTAATTGCATCCAAGTGTAGGTCTACTTACCTGGTGAGATGGTGGGGCCTCTTGAGAATCTGGGGACTGTGAATTCCAAACAACACGGTTCAAAACAAAAAGGAATTGTTTCAGCATTGGAGGATTGGGAGATTCACACCTTTGGGGGATCAATTGCCAGGGAAAACAAGATATTTCAGGTACTGTATGAAAATAAAATTGGGTTAGTAACATCAAGTCATGCTCCATAATCATTCATATGATCATGAATTGATCAGAAGAATGTGAACAGAAATCACAACTTGGGAAACACAACCTTCTGTAGATATTTGTGCGCTTACTGATGCAAGAAAAAATGATGCTCAATTGTGTTTTGATCCAGGACTCATGTCCAAAGAGGCACCAATGTGTGTAACAAAGTTATTGGTTGTATTGGAATTCAAGAACACAAGCAACAAAATATCTATAATTAAGCGGATAAATCAGCATGGATTGGCACTGTGAGGACCCAAAATCCAATGAAAGATTCAGAAAGCTGGCAGTTTATTTTTCTGCAAGTCAATGTTGAATTATTCACCTTAGTTGAAGAGTGCAAGCGTTATGGGGCGTAACAGTCCATGTAATCCATTCTTACTGTTGAGTTGCCTGTTAGTACGCTACCATGATGTATCACCAGCTGAACCATGAGCACTACCAACCAACACCCTGGCAGTCACAAGCGTCTGTAGCATAGTTGGTAAAGGCAGCACTCTAGCATGTGTCTCAGCTTAGCTGAGGTTGTGAGTTCGAATCTCACCAGACACATCTCCATTTTACAGTCTCTACACTTACTAGATTCAATGTTTTCCAAAGAGGGCAGGGCTTCTTCTGGTTATACCAAGTGCGAGTGCATTTGATAAAGAATCTTGATCACCCAACAGGTGTAAAGTTTGATTGTTGCATAGCCAACTTGCAATAGATTCTTGAGTCTGAAAACAGAAGCACTGTTTCTTTTTGATACAAGGCAGAACATAGCATTAGAAAGTTGGACTGATGGGTCTTGTTGAGGTTTCTGAGACGATTTTTGAAAGATTGGATTTGACTCAATCAGTTGAAGAAGATTGAGGAAACATGGGAACAAAATTTGAAAAAGCTGGAGGAAGCATGATTGAGAAAGTTCTTGAATGATTGACAGGTCATATCAAGGATGGAATTGTTTAGTGGTGCCTCTGGCATTGAGGTATTGTTTCTGGAGTTTTGATCAACAATAAAAAGAGAAATCTTCAAGTCCTGAGTTTTCGTTATCTGAGTCAAAATTCAGTACTGTTGTAGCAGATTTGGCTGCTTGAAATAGTTGCTTGTGCTGAGAGGGTGCTTGTTTCATGTTTGTATGAGGTGAGGTGTGATGTTATCTTGGTTTGACAAGAGCCAATCAATTTAATGGTGAAGAATGAGCTGATGTGAGATGTGATTGTAATGGGTTGTTTTGGTAATGAAGGATTTGGATAGAAAACCAGGGTTTTTGATTTTCAAAATCCGTTTGCTTTTTAGCTACCCTGTTTTGAAAAACGGTTGATTAGAAATCATGGATTTGGCAATTTCTAATAGGGGGTATCAAATATGACCAAATCCACCATTATCTAATCAACTGGTTTTGAAAATCCACCATTTTTAAAAACCATGGATATATATATGAAATGGTCCAGAATTCTCAAAAATGACATTTTGTGGAAAAACCCAATTCACTGGTTTTAATTGTGGATTTGGTCATATTTGACACCCCCTAATCAACGGGTTTTAATGGTGGATTTGGTCATATTTGATACCCCCCAATAAAGAGACATTATTACAAGTTAAATAATTTAACCAGAATAATAAATATAATAGGCACCAGGAAAAAACAATGATCACTTGTCTGCAAGTGACATCAGAAATTACAAAGGCCCCTTTGTAATTTGAAATGTCACTTGTAGCCAAGTGACATCAGAAATTACAAAGGCCCCTTTTTAATTTGAAATGTCACTTGTAGCCAAGTGATCATTATTTTTTCCTGGTGAGGGGGTATCAAATATGACTGAATCCACCATTATCTAATCTACTTGTTTTGAAAATTCATCATTTTTAAACACAATGGATATCAATATCAAATGATTCAAAATTCTGAAAAGTGAAGTTTTGTTGAAAAACCTAATTCACTGGTTTTAATTGTGGATTTGGTCATATTTGATACCCCATAATATAAATAAATACAATAGGGGGTATCAAGTATGACCATATCCACAATTATCTAATTGACTGGTTTTGAAAATCTACAATTTTTTTAATCCATGAATATCAATATAAAACAGTCCAAAATTTGCAAAAGTGAAATTTTGTGGAAAATGCTAATTCACTGGTTTGAATTGTGGATTTGGTCGTATTTGATACCCCCTAATAAACATAAATTTTTACAAAAATAAAGAGACAATATTAAAACAACTCATAATAAGAGAAGAAATACTCTTACAAATTCTGAATATATGCCTAAATTAACCTAGGGTACACCACTCACTAGTACCTCTAAAACCTAATCCGTGCATATGTACATCCACAGTGAAGAATGCCATCCATAAGAAATAAGACTTCTTCAAGTTCTGAAACAATTTGACATGTTTTAAAACACTCCAGAAAAATCTAGAATGTAACATACCTCTGTGTATCATGACACAGGAAACATGTCAGCTTGCTACTAGCTCAGAGACAACTTGACTAGTAACAAGTAATAAAAATAAAAAAATAAAATCAAGAAAATAAAAATGAAAGAGAAATTATTACACCAGTATTAAAGTATAATTAATTAAATAATCATAAGAAAAAAGTAAAATTTAATAATATAGGCATTATTAAATAAAACAAATATAATAATAAAAAATAACATTAAAATAAATTAAAACTCATTAACCTGTGTGATAAGTGAAAATATTATTAATTTTTATGATACTGCAAGTGAAATAAACTAGAGTACCTCAGCAAAAGTACCCTAGAAAACTTACTCCTTCTTTAAATACAATTTACTTAAAGAATACTCCTACTAAGCGCTAACTTACCAGGTACAAAAATATGTAATATGTGATTATGCTAGTATTTAGAAATGCTTAAAATATGTGATAATAACTTAAATAAACTATTTAATTATCCTTTAGACCCAGAAATAAAATATTAAATGGCATCTGACATACATATCATGATGTTTATAGTCTTTTGAATATTGTTAACTTATACAAATATAAAATGTATAAGTTAAAAAATATTATAAGAAATGAAAACCATGAAAAAAGGAGGAGTGTGAAATTAGTCAACTTCAAATAACTCAAGAGAACCTTGTACAATTAAAAATAAATGAAAAGATGATTAACTCACAGGAAAAAAATAAATGCTGACATCATTTCCCAGGATACTTGCTTGTCAAATGATTGAATTGCCTGGCCGGCGAGGTTGTATAACCTTGTCATCCAGGAGGAACTCACAAATGGGGACTATGAAGTCATCCTCCCAAACATGGGTGTGCGGTTGCACACCCTTTTTTGGGTGGGTGTTGCACACCTGTAGATGGGCGTGGGGGCTGCACACCCTTTTTTTTATGGGTGTGCGGCCAGGGGAGTGTGGTTATCAAACTCCAAACATAGTCTGCATGTGAGCTGTCTGAACCCAGCTGTAAGACTCTAAAGCCCATTGCATCAAGATGTTGCTGTAATGCAACCAAACCAACATACAAAAGAGGATTTAATTGTCCAGAGCACATGAGGAAGAGGAGGTGAGGTCTCAAAGATAACTTTAAAGATTTTTCAAAGATAAGTTTGATTCAAAGGAATCCATGGATAAATTCAAATATGAACCTACATCGAATCTAGGGATGACTTAGTACTCAGCAAGGATGATGTCTATCTGAATGCTTCAGTAGTAAACATATTTTTTTTTATCTTAATTAACTGACAAAAGAGAGAAATCAAAAAAAGAAAGTCAAATAGCACTTGATAATGAAGAGAAAGCTACTTTTGTTGAAGACAAGTAGAATATGTGTCAAAGACTAATGATAGAGTATAAACTCAGGGCGTTGATAAACGCACGCCAACGCCAACCCGCACACCATTTTTTTTTGGCGTGCGGGGCCTACACGCCAAAAAAAAGTGGCGTGTAGGGTCTACCAGCCAATTTTGTTTGGCGTGTGATACCCACACGCCAAAAATGGCGTGTGGTTCCCACACGCCAATTTTATTTGGCGTGTGGGCCCCGCACGCCAAACAATTGGCGTGCGGCTCCCACACGCCAATTGTTTGGCGTGTGGGGGGATCCCGCTCACGTAATCGAATGGCAGGTCCCATTCGATTACGTGAGTGGGCTGGCTGACGAGGTTATACAACCTCGTCAGCCGGGAGGACTTCCTCCCGGCACAAGGCTGTATAACCTCGTCGGCCGGGAGGACTTCCTCCCGGCCGACGAGGTTATACAACCTCGTCGGCCAGGAGGAAGTCCTCCTGGCTGACGAGGCTGTATAGCCTCGTCGGCCAGGAGGACTTCCTCCTGACTGACGAGGTTGTATAACCTCGTCAGCCGGGAGGAAGTCCTCCCGGCTGACGAGGTTATACAACCTCGTCAGCCAGGAGGACTTCCTCCCGGCCGACGAGGCTATACAACCTCGTCGGCCAGGAGGACTTCCTCCTGGCCGACGAGGTTATACAACCTTGTCGGCCAGGAGGAAGTCCTCCTGGCTGACGAGGCTGTATAGCCTCGTCGGCCGGGAGGACTTCCTCCCGGCTGACGAGGCTATACAACCTTGTCGGCCAGGAGGAAGTCCTCCTGGCTGACGAGGTTGTATAACCTCGTCAGCCAGGAGGACTTCCTCCTGGCTGACGAGGTTATACAACCTCGTCAGCCAGGAGGAAGTCCTCCCGGCCGACAAGGCTATACAGCCTCGTCAGCCAGGAGGACTTCCTCCTGGCCGACGAGGTTGTATAACCTCGTTGGCCGGGAGGAAGTCCTCCCGGCCGACGAGGTTATACAGCCTCGTGCCGGGAGGAAGTCCTCCCGGCTGACGAGGTTGTATAACCTCGTCAGCCGGCCCGCTCACGTAATCGAATGGGAGGGCCCATTCGATTACGTGAGCGAGGGGGGACCCGCATGCCAAAAAAATTGGCGTGCGGGGCCCACACGCCAAAAAAAAATTGGCGTGTGGGAACCACATGCCATTTTTGGCGTGTGGGAACCACATGCCATTTTTGGCGTGTGGGTCTCACACGCCAATTTATTTTGGCGTGTAGACCCTACACGCCTTTTTTTTTTGGCGTGTAGGCCCCGCACGCCAAAAAAAAGTGGCGTGCGGGTTGGCGTTGGCGTGCGCCTTTGGCGTGCGTTTATCAACACCCATAAACTCAAGGTAAGAGTTACAATGATGTTCAAAGATGATCAGTAAATAAAAAGTGCATAATTCAATCAGTAAATAAAAAGTGCATAATTCAATGCCACATTGTTTTCCACCCTAATAATTGCAAACAATGTATTTTATTTTATTTTATTTTATTGCATTAATTGAAAATTCAAATTCAGCTGATATCTCTTGATCCACAAGATTTTCCCTGGCTTTGAAAATGTATTCTCCTGAGGAAATTGGTTGGAAAGACAAAGCAAACCAGGAAGAAAGAACCAAGAATAATATTTAAGTGAAGTAAGATATATAACAATCTGGGAAAAAAATCAAACATCAATCCCAACTGCAGCCACATGATATCATTTGTCCATTTCCTTGAATCCACCAACCTCTTGCTTAAAATCTCCCCATTTTCATGCCGCAAGTAGGTATACAGGTCTGGACAGATTGAGACCCCTGTATGGGGTTTATGCCACACCCTTTTTTCCTAATTTGTAAAACCTTTTTGGGCTCAAGTACTAGTACTAGTGATGTTTGATGTATTTCTAGTCACCAAGTTACATTTTGGACCCTTTTATGACAAAGAAAAAGAAATTATGTATGTATGTTGGGTTCTGTACAACCATTTCATCTACAAGCCAGTGATCATAATATGATGTACCTAGCAACGTTAGGTAACTAAATTTGTTTCTTACACAGGAGGTCAAGGAGAAGGAAGGAAATGCCAATGGGAAAAGGTAGTTAGCATTATGTTTCTAAATGCAAGCCTTGTGATTATTTTTGTTTGTTCCATTCAGAAAAACATGTTTTTTGGAAGAATATAAATAATGGATCAAGACCACCTCTTAAGCATTCAAATCTATGACGTAACTCATGAATATTCCATGAGACTATTTTGAAGATATTGAGATTTTTTTTCTTTTACCTGAATGATAGATATTCCATGATTATCATCCTATCATTTGAATTTACTGGCACTTGTCATTTCTTTTTTGCTTCATCTCTACACCTTTTGCGACTTGTATGAATTCTAAAAATATATGTACTGGTTCTGTTCCTGAATTTTGAAATAGATCTATATTCCTCCACTTCTCTTACCCCAACCTTAGTCCAATTCCAGTTGAAGGTGAAGCCTAGTTCCCCTTGCTCTATTATTTGAACTCTTGGGTTTATCATGCAGTACTAGTATTCAATTCACAATACCCCCACAAGAAAACATGAACTTGATAATACATTTTCCTCTTGGTTTCAATTCCTAGTCTTCCCTTCACCTACATTAACAGACCCTAGAATTGTTAACCAAAAACTTCCAATCTCCAAACAGAACCAAAAATTTGGACATTGGCACTGCCAGCATAATTGCCTAGGTCGAGTTCATCCAAGTTAAACTAGGATTCAACCAACCAATTTAAAGTAGTTTGACCTCAACCAATGAAATATAAAACCAAGGGGGGTCCCTTGGGTTTATATTTTATCAATTGATATCAACCAAGTTTAAATTGGTTGAGTGCACCCCAGTTTAACTGGGATGACTTCATCCTAGGTAAATATGCTGGCAGTGTGGACTTGTATGCATTTTCCCCATCCATTCACAAGGGTATAGCCACCAATTTTGGGGATTGGGGGAGGAACCTATGGAAGGGGGGGCTTGATGAGTTGAAGTGTGCATACATTTTTACTTTTGGAAAGATGAGGTGGAAGATTAAATTCAATATTAAAATTATAAAGCAAAAAAAGGGCCTTGATAAAAAAACATGGGTTTTCCATGTTAACCACAGTTTTCCAGGGAATTGGCGCTGTGCAGGAAACATGTTTTTTTTTTCTAAAAATGATGATATTTTTACAAAACAAAAACCAGACTAAAGAGAATAAAAATAAGGTCAAATAAAGAATATAAAGACATACTACTAATGTAAATGGTAAGCTATTAAGATTAGGAATTTTTGAGGAGACTAGTGATGAGAAGGGAGAAAATTATTCTTAAGAGAAAAGAAGAAAAAATAACTGACATATTTGAGTGTACATCAAACAAATAGAAGAGAGAAGGAGGTGAAAATGAAAAGCAGGAATTGACAAGCATAGGATGTTGCAATTTGATTAGATTGAAGGGAAGGTTGAGTATGGAATTGAGTCAAGTTTTGAATATTTTTGTATAAATTTTGTTTATTTGATTGTAGCAGTAGTAGTGGATTGTGGTTGTATTCAATCCTCAGTGCAAATAGTAGTGACTCAAGTCTTGAAGATGATTGAAGAAAAGAAGAGGCACCAATACACTGATTCTGTCAAGTTTTATTAGTCAGTTTCTTCAGAACCCTAATTGATACCTGATCTGTCCCCATTCATGTGCTCCAGATTCAGATTTCACCAATGATTCAATATTTTTCTGCATTTGCACACAGTTTTTTTTGAATTATGCCAAATGCATAAAAATTGCATCAGAGGATGAGTGTGGCTGATGTAAGCCTGCAGAAAATTTTCTGCCATCAACCACTCCAAACTCACCTACCACAATTAAAAACAGACTCCACCACCTTGCTAAGGCTCCAATTCACCACAAATCAATCAAAACTTTACCAAAACTCAAAAAAAAAACATCAAAAATTATCTTTTTTCCACTTCTTCTGCACCCCACTCTATGTTTTTTTCAAAAACTCCTCTCACATTTTTCTTTCCAATAATCATCATAAATTCCACGTTCCTCACTCTAATCCCACCAAACAGCATAAAAAAAACACCAGAAACCATATTTGTCCCACCTCTTTCCTCACCTCCCAGTCTAATTTATTTTCCAAAACACTTCCAAATTGTTTTCCCACTAAGTTCTTGACATCATCAATTCCCCATTCCTCACCCAAAACACAAAACACAAAAACAATGTCTAATTCTCCTCTCTATATCCTCTCAGATCTTCCAACCACTCATCAATTGTATCCCCTAATCAAACTTCAATCTTCATCACAAATGTGTCTGGGAACCCCACCCCTTTCACTTAACTCTCTATGCTCTCCCACCACCAAATTCTTTAAACTAGAAAATGAGAGGTGAAATCAAAGCAGATTTCCAGAAGTGGGCCAAGGGCCATGGTTATGCTATAGTTAGAGCACATACCACAACCCATAGTTAAGAAGAAAGAGCCAATTATGAATGTCACATATCTGGAACTCCTGATCTGAAAGGGAAAAAAGACTTGGGGAAGTCTAAAAAGATAGGATTTCCTTTAAAAATACTTGGTAACTTTTACAAGAAGAAAGGATGCTACAAATTCTGTATCATAAATCCCCTCCACAGCCATCCTTCTTCTGAAGATCCCTACCATTTGATGTGATTTTGTAATATTCCCATGTTTCTTGGGTCTGACCTGAATTCTTTCTTATTTTGTGGTAGCTAGAATGAAATTTCTACCTCCTCTATCTCTGAGAAATCTGACACTTCATCAGAAGCACTTAGCTGGAGTACTTATAACAATGTGCAAATTGATGTGGTGAGTAATTCCATTTTGCTGTAATAATTCTTTTTCTCTGTGTTTATTCCCCTCAATTTTTTGTTTTGTTTTCATTTCCTCTAGTACAAGTACAAGCACAGAACCTATCCGCCACCAGTAATTTGTCATATATCACATATCAATGATGTCAAAGAAGATTGTAATTGTGGATTTTGAGCCACCACTGTTAGTATGGGATGTGAATCTGAAGATTGGGATCAATTTCAAAAAGAAAAGATGGATAGGTTCCTGTCTTATTTGCTAACCTATTTCATCCCTCCTTTCATTTCAGATACCTGCTAGCTGTGCAAGCACAGCATCTGACAAAGCCTCCCGCAGCAGCGGCTATGAGAGACCTTTCACTGTGTGATAGGTGTGTGAATGAGAGCTAAGCAACCGCAGCATGAGATCAACAGATCAACATAGCATAAGTAAAGGGGAAACCTCCTGAGGAGAGATTTCCCCAGAACTAAATATACCAAGCCCGCCACTTTGTAGTCTTTGACACAAACTCAAAACTGCATTTGGGAAATTTAGTTTCTCTTTCCCCTTACATTTATCTTCTCTGTCAATCCCCTACTTGATGTCACCACTTCCAGGTAAGATCAAGTATTATCTTCCTTCTATCTTTCCACTCTCCTTTTTAGGAGTCTCTCTAGAATCCCGTTGATACAAAGTCAACGGCCCCTCCCCCAGGAGGTGTGGTTCCAACCTCCCGCAGAGCCAGTTGAGTAGGGCTCAGACTACAGAGTCTTTGACCTAGTATCTTCTATTTCTATTCAGAGAGCTGTCACTTTAGAGACGCGCCCTGAAATGTCATGTGTAATTACATAACGGCAGGGTTAAAATAGCTGCTTGTCAGCATTTAAGCAAGCACATTTTTATGCATATCATGCAAAAACTTTAGCATAAATGTTTTATGTTTTTGAGACACCACAAGCAACCCATCATCCCTCCACGAGCTTATGGAAACGTGACCATGGTGTTTCTTCCAGTGTTCTCAATAGGCCCCGCCTCTGAAATCACTCCTCATTACAAATTTTCCCATCCCATCCATCCAAGTAAGTTTTTTGTTTTTTGTTTTTTCATATCAGGAACTACTTTTTTTTCCATATCCAACAAACCGGGGGTTGATGTTTGATTTTGGGTGAGGGAAAATTTTATGGAAGGGGAATATAACAAGCAGATGGTGTGCATCAGACAAGCAGTGCTTGCAACCTGCTTGTGTCTATTTTTTTTTAAGGTTTAGCATAAAAAAAGAATCAAGCAAGAAAAAAAAAGTGACATGTGCTGAAAATGCCCCTTGAACCCCCCTAATATCTGTAATCCTGTGTTCTTACTTTCTGCTGAGTTACCTCAATTCTCACACTTTGACAAGGGAGTGGGTGTTGTGACCCAGTAGGGGTTGCCACTCAGGGACTCGCAACAGTCACTATATAGTTCCAGTCTGGGTGAACACCAGGCCTAGAACTGTTTCAAATATGCTCTATCTTCTTCTCCAGGTGCCATCAGCCCTGCTTGCATTGGTAACTTCAGCATAATCTTACTGATGCTTATCATATAATCCAACAAAATTCTCAACGTCATTCAGAATTTTCAGAACTGAAAGAATCTTGAGGTAATGTAAGCACTCCGCTGATTCCTTCACTGAAGGGAGGCTAAGAGCCTAAAAAGGGTGCTAGTACCAATGTGGGGATGTATTACATGGCTAGCCAGTATAGAGAAGGGATCAAGGTTTTCTTTTTATCAGTATCCACAACTAGAGTCATTGGACATAGGAGGGGCAGAGAGGAGAGGAAATGCTTACCTAGCCAGTAGAGAGAAGGGATAAAGGTTCTCTACTGCACTAGGGAAGAGATGAGCTGAGACTAAGTAAAAGGGCTCACCGGTAAGAAATTTTTATGTAAATTTTATCATAAGCATAAGTAAACTTGTGTTGAATTTAGCCATGTGTACTGGGCTATTAGAGCATCCACAGTTGTCTCAATAATTTGGCTTGATAAGCTAACTTTATCAATACAACTCCCCACTCGTGCGCTCAATAGCTCTTGATAGCTGTAGAATTGCTAGGATTCTTGATAGAGGTCCATAAATTTATGGACCTCTATTGAGCTTGATAAGGTAACTTGTGAACAAGTTTCACAAGTCACCTCATTGTGAACCCTCCCCCCATTTGAAACCCCCAAGAGCTCGCCACTCATAAACACCCACCCCGTGTAGTGCTCCCCTGCAACTCAAGTTATCAACTCGAGTTGCAGAGGAGCACAAGTGTGGAACCGGCTCAATAACCTAGCAATAGAGCCGGGTTGTTGAGCCGCAAGTGGGGACACTCTTGGTAAAGTAACTGTTGAGCTCACTAATTAGAGCTCGACAGTTGTTGAGCCGCTAGTGGGGACACTCTTGGTAAAATAACTGTTGAGCTCACTAAGAGCTCAACAGTTGTTGAAAATTTATCCACACAATTGTGGATGCTCTTAGCGTCTACCATAGGTGCCTGCTTGAACAACTTGCATCAGGCCTATTGGTGCCTGCTCTCCATTAACACTAGCTTAGCACAATCCCCTTGATTCAGGGGACCCAGTGCGCCAAAGGCGCCTTGCCAAGCAAGCCTCTGAAAGAGGGGCTTGTGAGCAAAGTCCCAGCCATTGCCTGGAAGCTTTGGCTTTTGGGGGCTTTTTTCACTTTTCAATAGTTAAACCCTTGTAAATCCCAAGTAATCCATCCAAATTATTTCTTGTGAGCTTTAGCATGTAGGCCAACTTCTTGGCTTTGGGTACATTTTTTCTCAGACTAATGATGAAAAAATGTTGTTTGTTCCATTGGATGTGAGTGGGAGTCTCACTGACAATGGTGACATTGTGAATTTTTTATTTATCCCATAATTTGAAACATCACTTATATTATGGGCTTGAGACATTGAATCTCACATTATTTGTTCAATTTGTACAGGTCTGTAGCAGCAACCAAGTTGAAATGCATAGGTACATGGTAAGGGAGTATTGAAGAAGATGAAAGAAAAATTGGGAATAATCCTGAGGACCTTTGTGAAACTCATGGAAAAATGAGAATTTCATTATTTTCTTGAGGGTTGAGTCCTCAACCTTGGGCCACCTGTTCATTACAGAAATGATGAGAAAAATCTGGCCTTTTGGCCCGTCTATTTGGCAGGTCACATTTCATCTGGGAAGGTGGGGGAAACATGAGGGAAAACCTTTCCCTGCAAAAAGGTTCCCAGCTTCCAGCCTAAAATCTGACATGAGCCACAAGTCCCTCCTGTGGAGGTTTGCGCTTGGCGCAAGGGGCGCTTTGCGCCAGCCCAAGCTTCACCAGGGCCCTCCAAAGCGAGGAACTTGTGTTAAGAGCATCTCCAATCGTCTTGATAAGTTGGCTTGATAAGCCAACTTTATCGAGACAAGCCCCAGTTGTGCGCTCGATAGCACTCCATAGCTGTCAAATCAATAACTTTCTCAATAGAGGTCCATAACTTTATGGACCTCTATCAAGCTCAATAAGCTAACTCGTGAATATCTTTCACAAGTTACCAACCCCCCCCATTCGACACCCCCGAGAGATCCCCACCCATAAAAACCCACCCCGTGTAGTGCTCCCCCTGCAACTCGAGTTATCAAACCCGAGTTGCAGAGGAGCACAAGTGTGGAACGGCTTGATAACCTAGCAATCGAGCCGGGTTATCGAGCCACAAGTGGGGACACTCTTGATAAATTAGCTGTCGAGCTTGCTAGGAGCTGGACAGTTGTCGAAAAGTTAGTGAAACGATTGGAGATGCTCCAAGTTAGAGCATCCACCATTGTGTCGCTAACTTTTCCGCAACTGCGGAGAGGTTAGCGAGTGACCCTACCGAGAAACCACGCCCTCGTGACTCGGTAGGGGGGCTCTGCAGCTGGCTAACCGAGCGTCCACCCTCGGGGACTCTCCAAGTCGCTCGGTAAGCGGGGCTGTAGGGGGATCGAGGATTGGATCGTGGGAAAGCTGGAAGGATCTTACCTTACCGAGCTCGTTAGAGGTCTCTAAATTTAGAGACCTCTAACGAGAATCTTAAAGATTCCTCAGTTAACGAGGCCTAAAGAGGCCACGAGGGTGGTCAGCGGGGGCTTCGTCTCTGTAAAGTTGGCTTAGAGCATCTCCAATCGTTTCACTAACTTTTCGACAACTGTCGAGCTCTTAGCGAGCTCGACAGCTAATTTATCAAGAGTGTCCCCACTCGTGGCTCGATAACCCGGCTCGATTGCTAGGTTATCGAGCCGTTCCACACTCGTGCTCCTCTGCAACTCGAGTTCGATAACTCGAGTTGCAGGGGAGCACTACACGGGGTGGGTTTTTTATGGGTGGGGGTCTCTCGGGGGTGTCGAATGGGGGTTGGTAACTTGTGAAAGTTATTCCAGAGTTAGCTTATCGAGCTCGATAGAGGTCCATAAAGTTATGGACCTCTATCGAGAAAGTTATTGATTCGACAGCTATGGAGCGCTATCAAGCGCACGACTGGGGCTCGTCTCGATAAAGTTGGCTTATCGAGCCGACTTATCGAGACGATTGGAGATGCTCTTACCGAGCCACTTTACAGAGACGAGGGTGGATGCTCTTAGCCATTAACACAGGTTCCAAGCTGCGGAATTCAAAGCTGAATGACGAGTTGATAATCAACACATTGCAATGAATTCGTTTTCGTCAATGCACATTTGCCCACCCAGAGGGCAGCTTGTAGAGACTGAAACTTTTGGTGTTCAGGTATCACCCACACTCAACAGCTATCTACTTGATATTGTGTGACCATGTAGAGTTCCTTGTCTCCTCGCACACGGGAGCGAGCGGAGAACGGTTTGCAAACATCTATGCTGGTTACAGTGAGTAGACCACCTGGCAAAATTCACTATGGACAGAGTCACAGACCCAGCGGCTAATCTACGTCTCCCAAGCTTTCATGGCAGCGCCTTTGAGAGATATAAAATGGCCCTTGAATCCAGTCCAATCCCACATCCCACCCAGCATCCCTTCACTGCTTCGCTCTAACGACCTCAACCAATCACGAAAGCTAGAAAAATCCTGCCCTCCTACTCTAATCCTCGCATCCAACCTCAGAATCACAAGATGGTTTCCCTCACTTACTTGATCACCATTCTCTCGGCCTTTGTATCTGTATCTCTTGCTGCAGATGTCCCTGCTGGAAAAGAAAACGAGGTTGACTCCAAATTCTATGGCGGCTATGGGGGATTCGGATTTGGGATGTCCAACTACTTCTATTCCAGCATGGGCTTTGGGATGGGCGCAATGAGCGGGTGGCTCAACCCGTGGATGAGCAGCATGTACGGCGGCTGCTACGCCTACAGTCTTTTGGGCTTAGGGTACAATAACTTGCTCTTTGCCAAGGCCACCGACACCAAAACCAGCATCAGCCGACGAACCATCTCGCTCGATTCCGAGCAACTTCTCCGACGAGATAACAATGAGAAAGTCACATGCAAGAGCAGCAGCGGCGAAACCCATACTTTCTCAACATTGGACTGCCTTAGGTGTGTTCATTTCCCAGTTGATGAATGTTTAGACTATCATAAGCTGACTTGCAGCGTGTTTCCAGTGCTGCTCGACAACTTTCTGAAAAGGCCGTCTCCACCGCATCATCTGGGAATTGCAAGGTGACCCTAGTCAGTCCTGAAGCCCGAGTTCAACCAAAGGCAGTGTAAGTGCTATCATAATCCGAGGTATCAACGCACATTTCTAGATTGAATTTGCTCACACTTCCCATCATGACTGTTTCCTTACAGTTCTATTCAGACATTAGAAAAGGCCGCACGCAGCATGTTGAAGGCCTGCTCGGAGTCCAAGGTGAGCATCCAGACCTTTAGCATTTATTTGCCCGTTCGCTGTCTGACCCTCCTTTCAAATTCAATAACTGTCCAATAGAACACTCACGGCCACCCTGCCACCGCTAAAGACGCCAATCCACAACAAGTTGCCATGCTACTCTCAAAGGCTTCATGATAACATCCATCTCCCGTCCTAGCTACTGTATAACGATATCTGCTCCTAGTGTTGATGATTATTTAATGTATCTGCTATTTCTACCTGTTTTGTATCCTATCAAATGAACTCGTTGAAGAAAAATAAGTCTCTTAACAACCCAACAAATCCTTGACTGTGCATTATGTGCAGGATACAGCCTTGTGACTGGCCCTCTTTTTGATTACAACCACATGTATATAGTGGATTGGGTAGATACTCTTTTTGTACATCACACCGGACACATTACAAGAGTCAGCCAAAGATCTACTTCCGTGTTTCCAGGTCTGATGTTGGCAACGGGCTATTGAAAACATTCCTAATATTCATAAATAAGTGACCCAGCCTTGCTCCCGAGCTTCGCTACGCTCAATTGTGATTGGTGTTGGAAGTTCTCAGGACTGGTGTACTGTCTTATATCAAGAGTCAATCTGTGCCGCCAAGTTCGTGCTTTTGCATGAATTCATAAGCGGCTGATTCAAGGGTGACAATACCAAACTGAATTCTGAAAGAGCAAACAAACCTCTGGGAATGAGCTTCCAAGCAGCAGAAATGGTTCAAGGGGAGTTCAGAGTCTCAGTGGAGGGCACAAGCAAAGGCTTGGTCAGACACACACTTAGACCCGCAACACAACAATCTTAATCTTTGGTCAGTGGTTTCAAAACTTTTTAGAGTCCTCTTGTGTCATCCTAACATCTCAAGAGAACTAGAAAAACCAATGGTACCCTGTTTTGTACTGACATCTGGGACCTGGATGCATCAAGACCTCTGCATCTCCATCGCTTCCGAAAAAAAAAACGAATCAGTATGGATAAATAAATAAAAAGGTAAACAAGAATACGGACAATCAAAGGATGCACTTGTTAAAGTGGAACGGATAAAGTGGAAAGAGAAGGGAGGACGGAGATGGATACAAGTCAGATGAACTGAATCCAAAAGAGGGAGAGGGAACAAAGAGGAATATAAAACGACGTTTGAAAGAAGGCTGAAAAGTCCAAGACACCAGGACCAGACAGGCAAGGATCGGCCGCACCAGATACATAACATAGACATGGACACTTCAACCATTGGAAGGTTCAAGTATCTCAGGGAGCTGGATCAGTGTGACCAAGATAACTAACTAGGGGGGAGTGAGGTTTCTAGATAAACCAAGGGAGATCAGTACAGAGATGCGAGAAGCAGGAAAGAATTGGGTGGGTGGAGGACGTACTTGCAAGTTGCTCGGTGAGCGAGGCGAGGGCTTTCTTTAATGCGAGCAGTTTAGAGACCTCGGCGCCCACGTCGCCCTCCAACGAACCCGCTTTGAATTGACGTACACGCTCGCCTTGGACGACGATCGACTGCTCAAGTTCGACCATCTCACTTGGCTTGGGGCCTGAGAAGATGGGTGCAGGAGAGGCCTTATTAGTCTTAGCGGCATGGGCGGCCTTCTTCTTGGCCTTCTTGCTCTCAGCCGTAGGCTCGCCTACAGCGGCTTCATCAGCCAGCTTAGAGCCGCCATATTGCTTCCGCCAAAATATGGCCCGCTCTGGGTCGATCTTCCGGAACAGATAGATCGCATCTCCAATCGTGTGTCCGGGAAGTAAGTCGATGCCAAATCTCCGACTGAGCCGGCGCTTCGGAGCATTAAGCTGCTTGAGGATCAGCTCACTCGTGCTCGGCATCGACGGATAGACAAGCACGGAGAGTAGATAAACCAGGTTCAGGCTGACCAGCACGATCTGCGCACATCGTCGGGGGGAGGCGAGAAGGAGACTGTAATCGATCTTGTTCTCCTGGAGGTACTGATTCCCTCGGGCCGATATCGCCATCACAGTTGCCAGTGCCTGTCTGAGCTTGAGCGACTCCATGGAATCGATATACTGAGTAAGTAACGTATTGATATCCGTTACGAATGATTGGTCCTCTTTATCGAAGGACTCCCGACTGATAATCTGAGGAGACGTAATAGATGATTCATCCTCTTTAGGTATAGATTCTGGTTGGGTGGGTGGACCATCAACAGGCCAGGAGAGCGGGTCAGGTACGATAGAATGGTATCGGGCATTACAGAACTTCACGATCCGATTGACGAAGTTGCCAAGGTTGTTCAATAGTTCCGAATTCGCTTTAGAAATGAAGTCTGTCCAGGTGAATTGTGAGTCGTTGGTCTCCGGTCGAGTCGAGATTAGGAAATACCTCCATACTTCAGATGGAACCTGAGTCTCTCTCGCATTCTGTCCAAACACCCCCACGTTGTTCGACTTTGAAAACTTCACATTTTCATATTGCAGATATTCTGGTTCGTACAATCAGAAACCATGATCCCCGTCAAGATTTGGGCACCGCGAAAGAGTTACCGCCAGCAAAGGAAAGGAACTCATAGACGAACCTGTTGTACTGATGTGATTGAGCATAGTCCATTCTTGGCCGGTGCCCATAAGATAGGCTGGAAACAGAATGGTATGAAAGGGGACTTGAGATCGAGAAATGATCAGTTATTCATTCTTATTCTATCACCTGTAGACGTCTGATCAATTGACGGCTCACCATTGTCTTTTCCCATGAACTGATACAGAGTGACCTCTTTAGGATTCTTCCACCACTTTTCCCAATCATCGGTGTAGTTCGCCGTGATACTTGGATAACCGAGTGGTGCATCAAACTAAGTCCAATCGAGGAATGGGGACAAAACAGTCAGATTTTGTTTGCACAAAATCGAATGCATAAGTATACAAGAAAAGTGCAGCACAGACTTACCCAAACATACATCACTTTGTCTTCCCAACCCGTGATCGGCACAGGCACGCCCCATTTGAGATCCCTAGTCAAACATCGTTCGCGCAGACCGTCTCTTAGCCAGGCCTCGGTGAATGCTTTCCCGTTTGCCGACCAATGGTGACCTTCCTTGGCAGAGTTGTACCAGTCCTCTATCTGCTTCTGAAGTTTGGGTAAGTCTATGAACAGGTGTTTGGATTTCTTTGAGATCGGTGTCGAGGAACAGATCTTGCATTTCTTGTCGATCAGGTCGATCGCATCTAGCGTTTGGCAACATGTGTCACACTGGTCACCTCGTGCCCCCTGTAAAACTTGATGAGTCCAGTCAGTTCTAGGTGTATAAAAAATGCTTCAAAGGGAATCATATTGAATGAAGGAGTGCGCACAGTTGAATTACACTTGGGGCATGTACCTTCGACAAAACGATCAGCCAGGAACCTGTCAAGCCACATGTCATCAGACCTATTGATGGATCGTTTCACTAGGCGATAGATAAATATGAAATACTCACCTGGCATCTTTTTCGCAGTACACCTGTTCAATTTCGTGCTCGGTGAGATGACCGTTCTCGTGTAATGCAGTAAAGACCTTCTGACAAATTCTGTTGGTTGATTGAAAAGGAAGGATTCGAATCCGTGAGAATCATAAGGAAACACCGATTTTATTTTATTTCTTGGTTCATTCTTTGACAATCTCTCGATCAATTTAAACTAACGATCACTTACTCTGTTTGCTTTGGAGTCGTTGTGCGACCAAAATGGTCAAATCCACTACAATTTTACACAATGTATCAGCGCAAGCTCCCCATGATAGAAGAGAGTGAAGAAAGGAATAAAGAAAAGGTGATGACAAACATATCAAACCACTGATAGCTGTCTTTATGAATCTGATGATACTTGTCACACAAATCGCTGGGGGACATGTTCTCTTCCAGAGCCTTGGTCTCCGTCGTCGTTCCATATTCATCCGTCCCACAGATATACAAGACTTGAGCGACGACGGGGCCGGTCCTACTATATCTTGCGAACACATCGGCCGAGAGAGTCGAGCCAATGATATTTCCCAGATGGGGTGCATTGTTCACGTAAGGCAGGGCGGAAGTGATCAAAATGTTAGGCCGGTCGGATAATGGTAGACTGTGGATTGTAACATGTTCTGGTCAGATTTTTTAAACTTGTTGTACCCGGGAAGAGGAATAGGATGGGCAGTGGGAACAAAACATGGTGGTATACGGACATCTTGCCTTCTGCATTGGTCACTTGTGGTGTCAGCTCGACATCATCCCGAATTTTTCTCCGGCCAGGAGTCTCGGTCAACGTCACCATTTCGTCTTAGTCTGATCTTCTTTCTCCGCTCGAATACTAGGTTCTTTGGCCAATTGGAGGTTTCTATTTTTTGACTTGTGCTTGCTTCGTCAAAGAATCGGGTCTTTGAATTTGTACAAACTCCCCGGAGCACACGCCGATGCGCAGGGTATGCATTCCGGACTGCGTGCGCGTGGCTAAATCTCGGATCGCTCAAAGAAGCAGAAATGCGTATCCGTTACGCATATGGGATACTGTAGATCCCTTGCAAGAACCTGAAATCTTCTCATCAGGGAGGTCACCTTTGCGCGACTTCCTTTAGTACTCTCTCTCACCCAAAAGGTAAAAGGACGTGGTACCTTGCCAAAGAAGACATCACAAGGAGAAGTATCCTTTAGTGAATGAGATTCCTCCCGGAAAGTGCCTGCAGGAAATTTCTCCTTGGATCAGAACATACAATGTATCTCTACAAGAAGACATCCACAGAGCTTAGAAGATGGGTACTACCTGGTGGTAGGATTTCTCCTTGACAAGGGCCAGTCGTTGCTAGCCAAGGAAGCCTCATCCACGCCAAGTAGCTACAAGGTGAACCCGCCTCAATATCTCCCCGCTTTCCACATGTAATTCCGCCATTGAAATCCCTTTTCCCCAGTTTACTAAGTCATGTTCTTCTTCAGAAAGAAGTTACACTGTATAACTGGCTTGCTAGAACACCTATCACCTGACTACTACTACCCTCAAATAATTCAGTTTATTCAAATCACCTGGCTACTACTCCCCTATAGCTTTGCCTGGTGGGCCTTGGTATGTGCTACTCCTCAGGGAGGGCTATTTGGGTGTAAAAAGGTGCATTCATGGAGGGAATACAGAAATTCACATTTTAATAGTGCACTCAGAATATCTATCAGTCCACAGAGAGTAAGTGATGAAGATTTATGTTATGACTATGGGTTTTGCTTTTGCTTGTTAATGCTAGTTTTGACACTGACAGAGTTTGTCCTAGATATTTTTTTATTTTTAAAGCTTTGAAACACCACATGATACTTTATGTCTGAGATTTAGGCAACTTTGCTGATTTCATGACATATTACTCCAAAATCTCATGTCCCATTGAACAAGAAGGAGAAACTGCCTGGTTGTTTGATCAAAGTTTCAAGCCATGAGCTCCTTCACCAACCTGTCTAGATTCTGGATGCCTGGGATCAGTAACCAAGATAGAGTATACAATCTTGTTGGCAGGCACCATTCATTAAGATGTTGTATACACTCTCAATAGCCCAGTTCACATAGGGCTGTTTTATGCACATGTCACATAATTTACACTTCTCATTTCTTGAACTTTAACCTAAAACATAAAACCATCCATCAGTTCTTTTCATTTGTTGCTGCTTGACTACTTGCCTTAATTCATGTATCTTGGAATTTTGATAAAAACCAACCTCCAATTGGCTTACGCCTCCCCCCCCCCCCCCCCCCCCCCCCCCAACCTATAAAATTATAGTTATCCCAACCACACCTCCCAGAATCAAAAGATCAATCAATCAATCATAAAATCATCACACAGTTTGAAACAAATGCAATATATTGAAATTGAATCTCAGGACCAAGGTATGGTCTGCCTTTTGGGTTTCCCTCCCTCATCCATACATGCTAATTTTGATTTTTCATTCTTTTAGATCCAAGAATTGCTGTTGAGACAGTCAGAAGATTCCCTGCAGCCTTCCACCTCCAAGGGAAGTCTTCAAGAGTGGTTTCCTATGGTCAAAGAGAATAGGTGGTCTTGTTTACTGGAGTAAGTCCCTCTGGTCAAAGAGAATACACAGTCTCTTCAGCCAGAGGTATTTAATCTGTTCAAATAGTTGTATATCCATACCAAAACAAAAAAAAATGTTTTGGATCCAAGCCTCTTGGTAAAGACAATATGTAAATAATCTAGGGAACATAGATTATATGAATTCTGTGGGTCAAAAAGGGGCCCAGTCCTAGTCTCTTTGACCAGAGGGACTTCCTCCAGTTCCTCCAGTCAAAGAGACCACCAAGTCTCTTTAACCAGAGGGACTTCCTTCAGTCAAAGAGACTAAACAGTCTTTTTTACTGAAAGTTTTTCATCCAGTCAAAGAGACTACACAGTCTCTTTTACCAGGGGTATTTCCTCATGTAAAAGAGACTATGTATCCTTGTTGGACGGAGGGATTTCCTCCTGTCAAGGAGACTAAGTAGTCTATTTGACCAGAGGGATTTCCTCCTCTCAAATAGAATATGTGGTCACATTGACCAGAGGACTTCCTTTGGTTAAGAGACTCTGTAGTCTGTTTGAATAGGGGGGATCTCTGGTGAAAGAGGCTACATAGTCTTTCAACCAGATAATTTCCTCCAGTTGAACGGGTAGTGTCCTAGAGATACTCCAGAGTATCCTAAGAACTGAGCTGTAAAATATAATAAAAATACTGTAAATAATAACATACCCTGAAATATTATTTGATAAATCACCTTATGATGTAAAGTTAAGTGGGGTACCTCACTCAAACAACCACTAAATTTCAACTCCTTCTTGTACTTGATCATATCTCAAAATTACTTAGTAAGAAAAAGGAATAAACATAAAAGAATATGGATGAAAAGTGCTGTAATAAAAGCTGAGAGAAAATAAGCTTATTTGCATAAATATAATAATAATAAAATTATTCTTATAAGAAAGAAATTACCTAAGTGTGTGGTAATTTCCCAGTATTGTTCTATTAAATGAATTGGCCCATGATGTCATTGGTTATACATACATGTCATGAGGTCATGGGGAAATAGAAAATACTGTGCTCAATTTAATACAATTCCCATTGCATCACAGTGCATGTGAATTGTAACAAATTAGAAGAAATGTACAACAACATTCTAGAACCTTACCCTGAAGACCTCTAGAATATAAAAGGAGGCCATTTCCTGGCCTAGGATTGGATCCTCAGCATATTCACCCAGTACCACATTAGTAAGTACCCTGAATATTCTTCTCCTACTTTTAGAGTAGTGTTATCCCTTTATTATCCAACCCACCTTATTTACTGGAATAGTTATCAAGCTACCTTAGACCCTCCCCATCTTAGACCTTGAAGCTTTCCTTAAAAATCAGTTGCTGCAAGACTACCATCTCTGACAGTAGCCAATCAGATCAAGTGCTTGTCATCTGCTTAGTAAACATTTATATTGTTACATATCTATCATAAAGATAGAAAGATAGCCAAACCTATATGGTTAGCTGTTAGTCTTCTCCTGATTGACTAATTTGTATATCAAATAAGAAAATTATAAGGAGTTGAAATTATCCTCTGTGCATAGTTTGGACACTATGGAGAGAATAATGTTAATTATTATTTGGCTTGTTTATAGAAATTAAGCCAGTGTTTCATACACATAGCTGACACATACATGTCATGAGGTCACGGGGACATAGAAAATACTGTTCTCAATAAAAAACAGGTACCATTGCATTAGAGTGCATGTGAATTTTAATAAATTAGAGCAGAATTTATAACAACATCATAGAATATTCTTCTGAAGATCTTGAGAAAATAAAAGGAGGCTATTTCCTGGCCTTGGATTGGATCCTCAACATATCCACCTATTACAACATTAGTAAGTACTTTGAATATTCTCCTCCTACCTTTAGAGTATTGGTATCCTCCATTTTTATCCAACCCAACTTTATTTACTGGGATAACTCTCAAGTTACCTTAGAACTCCTCTCCTTGGCCTTGATATATTCCTTATGAAAGAGTTTTGGCAAACCTACCACCTCTGACAGTAGCCAATCAGCTCCAGTGCTTTCCAGCTGCTCCATAGCAATTTATATTGCTATACTTACCCAAAAAGGACAAAAGATAGCCAAACCTATAAGCTTATCTGTTAGTCTTCTCCAAAAGAATAGTTTGTATACCAAATCTAACAATTATAAGGAGTTTTTCTTATAATTCTCCGTGCATAGTTTGGATGCTATAGAGTCAATAATATAGTTCATTATTCAGATAACAATTCAGAACAGTGATAGTACCTGGATTTAAATAAAAATTAAGCCACTATTGCATACACATAGCCAAACGAGAGAGGCCAGGATTATATAAGCAAACCCAGATCTGTGTTTGCTTACACTTTGAAAAAAATAGGCATGGGGTATATGCATACCTATACATAAAGGAAGGGAATTCTGGTTGCACACCCTTTTTATGTATATATGTATGGGTATCCCCCATACATATACAAATAAAAGTGTTGTGCAATCTGCTCATGTGGAACTCCTAAAAGATAATGAAAGAGTTTGAAGGGGAAATAGACAACAAATCTAGTAAAGAGAAGATGCTGAGACTACATGTGCTGATGAGTCTGCCCTTCTTGACTATAGCTGAGAGGAAAGGGGTTTCACAAAGAAAACAAAAGAAAAGACTTGTGGCTAAATTTCTACTAATCCTTAGGCTACTAATACTAATGGGGAACTTGAGTTTTTTAATCAATCAGAGGCAGAGGCCCTTGGAGAAATGAGAAAAGTGTATGGGTAAGAATGGATAAAGGGTTCTGTTGAAATTTAAAGTCAGAAACTCATTATTTAGACCCCCTTCTTTCCATCTTAAACCATCCCGTAATTTTCTATGTGATTAAAAACTCAGTCTGAATCTTAATCATCTTTATAAATAAGAATGACATAATTCCTCCTTCTCATCGCAAAAATAACAATTCCTCAAATCATCAAACACTTTTCTTTTACATTACAATCTTAAAACAACTCATTCCCATTTCCTCTTTCCCTCTTGTCTTTTTCCCTTTTCTTTATCTCCCGTTCTTATTCTTATAACTCTCTTCACTCTATCAATCCTCACATTGTTGACTGCGTATCTGAAGTTAGACCCTCTCTCTTCAATCGTCTAACACTTCACCAGTCTCTCTTCTACTATCTTATCTTATTGCATTTTATTAAAAAGTGATACAATGTTGGTTTCTTTCTTTCTTCTCACTCGTTTCTCTCCTCTTTCTTTGTTCTCTTTCTTGCTTGATTCCTTGCACTGAAATCTTCCTTCGTCGTATTAGCTTCTCCTATAATCTTCTACTCCTACGCTTCTTCATCTAACCTTCATAACTTAACTTATTAACTCAATCCTGTTCAAGTGGTATGACCTATTTTTCTCTTTCTGTCTATCTTATCTACATTTTCCTGATTATTGTTTTTTACTTTTCAGTCTGGTTTTTGGTAAACAGTTATCTTTAAATTGAATTCAAATACGATTAACAGTTGAATTTGCTACCACCAAAAACCAGACGCTTTTCTCACATCATGGATTCGATAAACTCAACCGTTATGAAGGCGACCTTAGAATCAATCCCCATTATATCTGAAGACAATTACTCTAGCTGGAAAATTCAAATCACGAGTCTTTTCAAGCTAGGGAAGGTCAAGGACCAGATGTATAACGGTCGTCCAGCGTTAGATGAAGAAGATAACACTATGTTAGGAGCTATCATCATGTCGAAGATCTCTGCCGGCACCCATGTCAATGTCGTCAATACTGTTAATGCGGAGGACGCTCAACTTCTCTGGCAAGCTATAGTAAAGAGGTTTGCTTCAGCTGAACCCTCTAATTGAGCCAGAGTTTACAATCAATTTCTGAGCATCACCTACGAGAACAATCAAATTGACAAATTTATCACGGAGGTGCGCGGCTGTCTCAGCAAAATGGAAGACGTTGGGATAGTTTTTCCACCGGATCTTATTACGTACGATTTATTGAGAAGACTGCCTTCAAGTTTGGAACACATCAAGCAGGCCATCACTCACTTGAAAAACAGTGAAGACATAACTCCTGAGGCCTTACTCAATCACTTAGAAATCCACCGTAACGACATTAAGATTTCAAAAAATTCAAAGCCGGAGGCTGGGACCATCGCTATGTTTTCTAGAGAAGGTAATTTTGGCTCACCTGGTAAACACAATCAGCGAGCTCCTCATCCTGAAGACCGGTGCTACATGTTGCATCCCGAGCTTCGACCACCTCCAAGAACCTACTACGGGAAGAAACCGCAGGCCTCCAACGTTAGCCTTTCCACCTTCAATTCTTATTTTCACTCAGTTTTCATCTTGGATTTGGGGCGTTGATAAACGCACGCCAAGCGCGCACGCCAACGCCAACCCGCACGCCAATTTTTTTTGGCGTGCGGGGCCTACACGCCATTTTTTTTTGGCGTGTAGGGTCTACACGCCAAAATAAATTGGCGTGTGAGACCTGCACGCCAAAAATGGCGTGTGGTTCCCACACGCCATTTTTTTTTGGCGTGTGGGCCCCGCACGCCAATTGTTTGGCGTGCGCTCTCACACGCCAAACAATTGGCGTGTGGGAGCGCACGCCAAACAATTGGCGTGCGGGGCCCACACGCCAATTGTTTGGCGTGCGGGTCCCCCCTCGCTCACATAATCGAGTGGGAGGGGCCACTCGATTACGTGAGCGAGGCCGGCTGACGAGGTTGTACAACCTCGTCAGCCGGGAGGACTTCCTCCCGGCCGGCGAGGCTATACAACCTCGTCGGCCAGGAGGAAGTCCTCCTGGCTGACGAGGTTGTATAACCTCGTCAGCCGGGAGGACTTCCTCCCGGCTGACGAGGTTATACAACCTCGTCAGCCAGGAGGAAGTCCTCCTGGCCGACGAGGTTGTATAGCCTCGTCGGCCGGGAGGACTTCCTCCTGGCCGACAAGGTTGTATAGCCTCGTCGGCCGGGAGGACTTCCTCCTGGCCGACGAGGTTATACAACCTCGTCGGCCAGGAGGAAGTCCTCCCGGCCAGCGAGGCTATACAACCTCGTCGGCCAGGAGGAAGTCCTCCTGGCTGACGAGGTTGTGTAACCTCGTCAGCCGGGAGGAAGTCCTCCCGGCCGACGAGGCTATACAACCTCGTCGGCCAGGAGGACTTCCTCCTGGCTGACGAGGTTGTATAACCTCGCCGGCCGGGAGGAAGTCCTCCCGGCTGACGAGGTTATACAACCTCGTCAGCCAGGAGGACTTCCTCCTGGCCGACGAGGCTGTATAGCCTCGCCGGCCGGGAGGAAGTCCTCCCGGCTGACGAGGTTGTATAACCTCGTCAGCCGGCCTCGCTCACGTAATCGAGTGGTCCCTCCCACTCGATTATGTGAGCGAGGGGGGACCCGCACGGCCGGCCTCGCTCACGTAATCGAGTGGTCCCTCCCACTCGATTATGTGAGCGAGGGGGGACCCGCACGCCAAACAATTGGCGTGCGGGGCCCACACGCCAATTTTATTTGGCGTGCGGGGCCCACACGCCAAAAAAAAATGGCGTGTGGGAACCACACGCCATTTTTGGCGTGTGGGTCTCACACGCCCTTTTTTTTTGGCGTGTAAACCCTACACGCCAAAAAAAAATGGCGTGTAGGCCCCGCACGCCAAAAAAAATTGGCGTGCGGGTTGGCGTTGGCGTGCGCCGTTGGCGTGCGTTTATCAACGCCCTTGGATTTGGGATCATCTTCTCACTTGGTCACTGACAAGACTCTGTTTGTCGCTCTAGACGAGTCAGAAGGAGGGATGATTAACACCAGTTGTGGTGATAATACATTAAAGATTGAGGGAAAAGGAACTATCTCGGTACAATTTCGAGGAAATCAAATCTTATTCCATAACGTTTTATTAGTACCTAAAATCAATGCGAATCTATTGTCACTCCATCATCTCTTACTTCAACCATGTGAAATCTTTTTTGAAATCAACAAATTTTCTATCCTGAAGAATGGTCAACCGTTTTTGGAGGGATCTTATCAAAACAATCTTCCTGTTCTTGAGCTCCTACCGTTTCAATCTCATTCACATCTGTCCTCGTCTGAATTGATCCATAAATCTCTCGGGCATACAAGCTACAGACGAATTAGACACAAACTTGGTATTCCTGTCAATGCTGATCTCAAATGTGAATCCTGTGCTCTGGCCAAGATAACAAAAGCTTCCTACAAACATAGGTCTTCTCAAGCATCGAAACCGTTTGAGGAGATCCATTTGGACTTAATCGGTCCCATAAAACCGATGTCCTACAGGAAACATCAATATATTCTAACTATTGTCGATTCTGCTTCGAGATATTGCTCAGCCATCCCCATTTCTGCAAATTCTGATGTTTATTCAGTCCTTTCTCGGTTGATTGATGTGGAGGCGAAGCGCTTAGGATACTATCCAAGTGTTATTCACTCAGATAGGGGGACTGAGTTTACTAATAGCGAACTTGAGAAGTACTGTGCGGATCACGTTATTCGTCTTCGGTTCGCTGATCCTCATACTCCTCAACAACATGGATTAGCTGAGAGGTTCAATTGAACAATTCTAGAATCCCTGAGAACCAACTTACTCAATTCTGGCTTTCCAAAAAATCTGTGGAGCGAGATAGTAATTGCATGTGTTCTCATTATGAACCAGGTGCCTTCCCATAAAAGCACAAAATCTCCTTACGAAATGTTCAAAATGTCATCAATACCGGTCAGCTTCTTCAAACCGATTGGTAATCCTGTTGTAGTTTACTCACATAAGAAAAAAGGAAAACTCGACCCCAGAGGAGAGAGGGGAAATTTGATCGGGTACAATCCTGAACTGAAGTCATATAGGAGTCTCATTGAAGATGGATCGATTGTTAGCTCAAAGAATGTCACTTTTCTCGACTATCCAAGTTGCAATAATTCAACAGACGACTGGAGTGATCTATTAATTGAAAAGGATCACATCGAACCACAGCCAAATATTCAAGAAAACACAGTTGCCGTTAAGGAGGAAGAGAATGTGATTCCTGTGGATGAAAACGGCGGTGTTAATGAAGAAATAGAAGAAATTTATTCCTTGAATCAGGATGGATCGTTGTGGGAGAACTTATATACCAGGGGTGCAGCACTGAAGCTGAGCCCGCAGCCGCGGGCTCAGCGGCAGGCTGAGGCTGAGGTAAGGGGGTACTTACCAAATGTCATCGGACATTCCGCGGGGAAAAGCACGGGGCGCAGCATGTGAAATTCTATAGTTGGCGCGGGCGATCAATCAAGCGGACGAAGGCCGCTTCAGTATGCGCAACGTAATGGACCGGGCGGAACCACGGGGTTCGGGGCGCCAGGCCGCAAGCGGAGCGGGGGAAGAAGAAGCGGAGTCGTGCGCAGGGGAGCGACAGACGGCTGCGGGGGTCAACGGGGTATAGTAGTCAGGGACAGGCTGCGGTGTGACGCGGGATTGAGGAGACAGGCAAGTAGGGCTCCAGGGACAGTACCAGGGAATGCGGGACATGATCGGGGGGGACTGTTGTATAAATAGAGGGTTGTACCAGGGCTGCGGGTCTTATCTTATCTTATCATCGGAGTAGATAGCTATCAACTACAGCGCATATAAGAAAATCTCATTCTTTAGAGCTCTCTCGGCAATTATTCAGCATGTGCGGACAAGCGTAACTGTGTAGGGCAACATCAGGACGACGAACGCAAGAGGAACGGTCCCCTTGCTGAGTATAAGGTGTTGCAGGGAAACCAGTTGACTATCCGCTGACAGTGTTTATCCCGCAGAGGAAATCAAAGAACCACCGGAACCAACCAGGAAGAAGGGCAACCTACCATTTCTGTCACCAAGGTCGCCATTATTTCCACATATTGGGGGTCTGGCCGGGAAACTTCTTTCTGTTTCCAACCTGCGGACGGTTCAAGACATCTGTCTTTTTCTTTATTTTTTATATATCGTTTATCATTGTTCGAGGATGAGTGGTTCTGACACTTATCTTCCTACGACTGCGTCGGGCGGAGCGTCTTCCTCCAAGTTCACCCTCCCTCCCGCCAAGTTCGTCCCTCCCCCTCCAAAGGGGGGAGGTCTGGGTACCTACGGCATCACGTCGGAGGTCAACATGGACGATGGAACGGAGGAGAATCGGAAGGGGAAGCAGGTGGCTGGTGAAGCGCCGGTAGGGGTGAGGAGGCAAGGATTGGCGTCGGACCCACCGACGGGCGTCAAGATTCGGCCGCGGGATTTTCCCGCAGTCCGATTTAGTGTCGATGCGGTTGATCGATTTTTGAGTTGTTTCGAATTGGCGGCGGAAACCGAAGGGGCGTTGGACGGCAACAAGGTTTGTCAAATCGTCAACTTCATTCAGTCCGAAGAAGAGTTGCGCAATGTGGAGGAGATGGAGGGGTACGAGGCGAAGAACTGGGAGCGTCTGAGGGAGGAGATGTTGGAGAAGTGGGGTCCGTGTCAGCAACGGTATCGGGAGGCGGATTTGGAGAATCTCGCGTCCAGCAAGGCGGCATTGGGTGGGGTCAACGATCAAAGGGCGTTCGATGAGTACGTCACTTCCTTTGATTGCATCGTGAAGTACCTTAACCGCAATGAGGTGATCATTGGGGAACCGGCGTCGGTCAAGCGGAGCTTCCTCAAGGGGCTCGCCACGCCGGTTCAAGAGCGGGTGCAGCGGAGGCTGTACAATCAGAACCTCATTCGGCGGTCGAGGGATGGAGGAACCCCGTTGCCCAACTTGGCGTTGCTTAGGGGAGCGGTCCGGGCGGAGTTTGACATGATGGAGTTGGTGGCCGAGAATTCGGGAGTGGTGATCTCGAGCGGAATCAGGCCGGTGATCTCTTCCCGGAACATGGCGCCGGTGGCACCCGCTGAAGTGGCGGAGTTGGCTCCCACCTTGAAGGAGCTTCGTTTGTTCATGCAGAAGACGGTTCAACGGGAGTCGCAGCCTCAAGCGTCGGCACCGGCCGACAGTCAGCGGAGCGGTCCTCCGCGCACGGGTCCGGGGCTTCATTGCACTTATTGCGCGTTGAATACCCATTATAAGTCTCGATGTCAAGAGTTGACGGACGACTTAAATGGTAGGCGGGTGAGGATATATAACGGTGATTATTTCCTCCCTAGATCGCGTGAACCGATTGAGGCGGCCGTGCCGCGCGACGTGGTCTGTGCAGCGGCAGCAGGGCAGGGGGAGACGGCGGAAGGCCCAAAGGCGGAGGTCAAATCCTCGATGGGTATAGTTGTTGGGACGTCTGGATGGACTCCCCCGGCTGTCCAATCAGAGGTGTGGGCCATCCATTCCGATGAGGTGACGGCCCGCTACGGCGGGTACGACCGCATGGATGTGGATCCTCCAAAGAAGGGCAAGGCGAAGGAAGTTTCGCAGCCTGGAGGAGTGGCAGTGCCCACCGGGAAGAAGAAGGCGGCGGAGTTGGCCAAGGGCGCTCTGAGCGGGGACGGCCCGCTGACCCTTTCCATCAAGGATTGGGTCGGTATCCCCTCTGATGGCGGAGGAACTCATTGCGTCCCTCAAGGAGAGTTCAGGCCTCAAGGCGGAAGTTAATTGGGTGGCGTTCAACGTGAGTTCAGCGGAGGCCGAACATTTGTGCCGATACCACCCAGAGGAGTTTCCTTCGGACTCCATCTCCTGCCCCCTTGGTTAAGTTCAGATGACCATTGGGGATCAGCAAGTTTGGGCAATGATTGACAGCGGGTTGATGGTCAACCTTTTGCCGGCGGAGGTGGCTCAGGACACGGATCTCGTTACCCAACAAGCCAACATCGGCTTGCGAGGAATCAGCGGCCATGAGTGCAAGGTGGCGGGTGTGGTGGAGAGCGAGTGGGTGGAGGTGGCAAAGACCAGGCGGAGGGTCTCATTCTTGGTGGTGAGGTCCGCCGAAGTCATCCTTGGACGGCCGTTTTTGTTCGCCTTCCAAGCCGGCCTTCGGTTCGATTCGGTCCGCAAGGAGGAGGTCCTTTCGGTGGCGGACTCCCGAGGGCGACGGTTTGCGACAACGATCTGTTGGCCATCAAGCGGACGATGGGAGACCCGGCTGGGGCCGGATGTGGGGGAGGACGAGTGCAGAGGGAGGGAGAAGCAGGAGGCTTCCCCCTTGGCACGGGGTTTTTAGGTGTTGGCCGGTCAATCCGCACAATGTCAGCTCTAGCATCGCGCGGACGGTCGACTCCTAAAGAGCGGGAAGGAATAGGGGATGATGGGGCGGAGGCAAAAGACCCAAAAGTAAGTCCTCCCAATTGTGCACCCCCGAGGGTATCTACTACCATTTGTAAAACCCTACCGAGTGCCACGTACGTGAGTGAATTCCTTTCGTCTGGTCATAGGCGGAAATCCTGGGAAGTCGGTCCGCACTTGGAGCCGGAGGTTTGGAGAGAGGGAATGGAGGAGGAAAGCGATGGAGCGGGGGCAACCAGTCTAGAAGTAAGTCCTCCCAATTGTGCACCGCCAAGGGTTTCTACTACCTTTCGAAAAACCCTACCGAGTGCCACATACGTGAGCAATCCTTTTCCGTCCGATCATAGGCGGGAATCTCGGGAGTTTGGTCCGCATCAAGTGACGGAGGTTTGGGAGGAGGATGGGGAGGGTTCGGAGAAGGGAATGGCAGACGGTTCTTTTGGGGCGGGGGCAAATAGTGCAGAAGTAAGTCCTCCCAATTGTGCACCGCCAAGGGTATCTACTACGTTTTGAGAAACCCTACCTTGTGCCACGGTCGTGAGCAAATCGAGAGTCTTTGGTTTCCCAGTCCGCAGGATCTCAGCGGAAGAAGGCGTTGTTCTACGGAGGGTGGAATCGTGCGGGGCAAAGTATAAGCCGGTGGCGCGGAAGGTTAGGCCGCGGAATGAGCCAATGCCGCAAAGCTTGAACTCACCGTTGAAGCCCATCCAGTGGGGGAGAGACCCCTATCTTACCCCACTTTGGGTGCGGCCTCGGGAATTCGTGCCAACGGAGCGTATCACGGAGGAACGGATGGCAAGTCTCAACTTCGGGCCTCCGGGGTGGGTGAGCCAGGAAGAGTGGAAGCTCTTAGCCCAGGTCGTCACTTTGCGGGCGAAGGCTTTGGCATTTTCCCCTGAAGAGCGCGGGCTGTTGGACAGGGGAATAGGGGAGCCTTATCGGATTCCGGTGATACCCCACGAACCGTGGCAGATCAAGCCAATTCCGGTTCTGGCGACCATTCGCAATACCTTCACGGAGTTGGTATGGGAGCGGGTGCGGACGGGGTTGTATGAGCAGTCTTGCTCAAGCTACTCCAGCCCAATTTTTCTGGTGCTGAAACAGGATGGGACGAGTTTGAGGATTGTTCATGATCTTCAGAGACTGAATTCCGTTACCATTCTGGATGCAGGACTTCCTCCGCGTGTCAATGAGTTCGTTGAGTCCATGGCGGGACGGGTTTGTTATGGGTTGGTTGATGTCATCGGCGGGTACGATCAGCGGGAATTGCACCCCGAGTTGCGGCCACTCACGGCTTTAGAGACACGGTTGGGGCGTATGCAGCTGAATCGTCTCCCGCAGGGAGCCACCAACTCGGTAGCGGTTTACCAAGCGCAGATGTCGTGGATCCTCCAGGATGACTTACCTCATCTTGTCCAGATCTTCATTGATGACGCGGGTATCAAGGGACCGAAGTCGGATTACGGAGGGACGGCCTTGGTGGACAACCCGGGCATCAGGAGTTTCATTTGGGAGTATGCAGTCACTTTGGAGCGGATCTTGTTCCGAATTGAGACCGCGGGCCTTACGGTTTCAGGGAAGAAGTTTGCGGCCTGCGTTCCGGCTTTGGAGGTCCTTGGTCATGAAGTCTCAGTTCACGGAAGGAGCATCACTCGGGCTAAGTTGAACAAAGTCTTGGAGTGGCCAGTTCCAAAAACCGTAACTCATATCCTTCAGTTTTTAGGGTTGTGTAGTTACGTGCAGATGTTTATCGAGCGGTTTGCGGAGATCGCAAGCCCAATGAGGCAGCTCACTCGCAAGGGGACTGAGTGGAAGTGGACCGAGGAATGCGATCGCGCGTTCACCCGGCTGAAGGAGATCGTCGGTAGGGAGATCACGCTCAAGGATCTCAATTACGGGAAGGAGGGAATTTGGTTGGCGGTTGACTCCAGTGAATTGGGTGCGGGAGGCGTGCTGACGCAAGAGGAGGACGGGAAAGATCGGCCGGTTCTTTACGAGTCGATCACCTTCACGGAAACCGAGTCGCAATACTCCCAGCCAAAGCTTGAGCTGTGCGGGGTCACCAAGGTGGTGCGGAAGCTGCAACACGTGTTGTGGGGGGTGTTCTTTGAACTCCTAGTTGATGTGGAAGCACTGGCGAGGATGATAAATTCTCCTACTCTCCCTAATGCTCCAATGACTCAATGGGTGGCTTACCTTCAATTGTTTTCTTTCAAAGTGGTTCATGTCCCGGGGAAGGCGTTCACAATGCCTGATGTATTGTCGCGAGTGGCGGAAGAGGAGGGAGCGGAGCGGTTTCGCTCAGCAGAGGCGTTGGACGTGGAAGAACGGCTGATGAAAGCGGGCGTGACGACAGTCGGCATCAAACTTCCTCTTCGCCAGAGCGGGAAGTACGAGCTGATGGAAACCTACCTAAGTACCCTCAATTTCCCTGATGATACTTCAACCAAATTGAAAGCGTGGGTTCGTCGGAATAGTGTCAACTTCTTCGTGCGGGAAAGTCAACTTTGGCGTTGGCGGTCTCCCATACTTCTGGTGGTGGCAACTTGTCGAGCGAGCCAGGAAGTCATCCTTCGGAGCCTCCACAAGGAGTTGGGGCATCGGGGCGAGATGGAGACGCGTGCCCGCGTTCGGCAGCGTTTCTGGTGGCCTGGTATGGTGAAGTCGGTCCGTGACTGGGTCCGGAGCTGTGAGGTGTGTCAGCGTCAGAGCTCGGCGCTCCCCAAGGAGGTGGGAATCCCAACAGGGGAGGATTCGTTGTTCAGTCGGATTTCCTTGGATGTTGTCCACATCAAGGCGGGTAAGTACACCTACTTACTCGTTGCAAGGGATGATCTGTTGGGGTGGGTAGAGGCCATCACTTTGGTCAAGCTGTCGGCGGACAAGGTTGGCCAATTTCTGGAGGAGTTCTGGTTCTCGCGGTTCGGATGTGTGCGGCTGGTCATGGTGGATGGGGGTGCGGAATTCTGAGGAAGTCTGATGAAGCTTGTTCAGTCATGCGGGGCGAAGTTCGGCAGGGTCACGGAGTATTATCCGGAAGGCGCCGGGATGATTGAGCGGGGACATCAGCCAATCAAGAACACGCTGGTCAAGATGTGCGGAGAAGACGGCCGGAAGTGGCATCAATTCCTTCCGGCAGTCCTTTTTGCGGATCGGATCTCAACCAAGCGGGGCACCGGTTATTCAGCGTACTAACTCCTGTATGGGCGACAGCCTGTGTTGCCGGTCGATATCGAGATGCTCACTTATCTTGCTATTGACTGGTGGAAGGTGAAAACTTCGGAAGAATTGTTGGAAGCGCGGGCGGAACAACTCCTCCGACGAGAGGAAGTTGTTGAGAAGGCGGCGAAGCGATTGCGGGAATCTCGGGCGAAGTCGGTCCGCTATTGGGACGAGCGTTGCGCTCACCGGTTGCGGGACCCGTTACGGAAGGGCGATCTTGTGCTTCTGTAAAATCGGAGCTTGGAAACCCAGTGGGGGAAGCTGTTCGCAAACCGATGGAACGGACCTTATCGCGTGGTTAGCAAATTTCCGGGGGGAAGTTATCAGTTGGAAGAATTGGACAGAACCCCGTTGAAGCGGAAGGCGGCGGCATCCCACGTGAAGCGGTTCTATGCTCGGGGATTGACGTCGTTTGACGAAACCCTTGTTTCAGGATCTGAGGACAAAAATGATGAAGACTCGGATTTGGAGCCAACTCCTTTGGAGAAAACCGCCGATGAGTCGGGTCGAGCGGATTCTCCCGGCGCCGAGGAAGAGGTGGCCGGTGAGCGTTCCTTGCGGAGAAGTGTGAGGAACAAACCGCTGAGGACAGCGGCCAAAAGCGGGGGGAGGATGGGGGCCATAGGCCAAGCCTTAATTGGTGAGGGGGTGCGCTAGCTGGTCTACAGCCGGATAAACTAGCCACCCCAGGATGTCAGTCACCCTAAAGCGGGATGTATTTGTGTTTTGTGAATAGGTTTACTGTTTTTCTTTGTATATATTCAGGACGGCGAGGGGTACGGGGAATTGTGCGCAAATTCCATCTGGGGCGGTCCAGGTACCTTGGCGGGCGGGTTGGGTTTTCGTTTCAGGATTTCATAGATTGCGGGCGCGGTTTCTTTCTCTCATCTTTAGGTTGCGGGTGTGGTTTCTCTTTATCTCAGGTTTGCGGCGTGGTATTTTCCTCAAGTCATCAATTTCCTCAAGTTATCAGTTTCCTCAAGTCATCAGTTTCATCAGTTTATCAGTTTCTTCAAGTTTTTCTCAAAGTTTCAATCTCAGTTTCAGGATTTAGTATCTCAATTTGCAAGTGTAAAAAAAAAAAAAAAAAAAAAAAAAAAAATGGAAGTGCGGGGACTAAGTGGTTCTCAATCCAGGGCGGTCCGGGCACTTGTAACTTACTTTTTTTGTTTTGTTTTCTCTAAGTATCTCATTATGGCACAGGTGTTTGTCTCAGGTTAGCGGGGCAAGCATATGGCGCATATTATTTCAGCATAGGGGATACAGAAGAAGTATGAGATACAAGCAGGAGAGTGAGGGAAAGAGAGGAGCCCGAAGCGCTCAGTCCAAGAACACAGCGGGTCGGAGGCGGGCGCGCAGCGCGGCGGAAGACCGGTGGAATTCTTGGAGCATTTCTCGGCGGGTTTCGGCGGGGATCGTCACCGCCTTCTTCAACAATCCTTCGACCAGCGAGGTCTGACCTTCCAGGAACGGGAGGAGGTCCGCTTCAGGGACACCGGACTCGTATTCGTCGTTGGGGATCGCGGCCCGGTATGGCGACTTGAGGAAACCGGGTGCGGGAGCAGCGCCAAGAGGTCGGGAGGAGGAGGGGGCGGGAGCCGGTGAAGGAGTGCGGAGAGGGGGAGGGGAAGCGGGGCGGGGTGGTAGGAGGGAGGTCATAGATGGAGGGGAGGGGGTAGGTGAAGGGCGAGGAGGTAAGGGAGTGGAAGGAGGGGGGGGGTGGTGGTGTTGGTGGAGGTGGAGTTGGTCGGGTAGGTGAAGGGGGTGGGGAACGGACTGGGGTGGGGGGGACAAAGAGGGTGGTTCGGGGGGTGGTTGAGGTGGGGTGGAAGGTAGAGGAGGGGTGGATGATGGAGGAGGGGGAGCATGGAAGGGAGTCTGGGCTCGGCGGCGCGGGAAGGGAACCGGGGATGGGCGCGGCGGAGGGATCGGAGAGCGGCGAGGAGCGTTTGGGTCCATTCCGGCGCCAACGTTGACGCGGTGGCGAGTCGCCCAGGCTGGGAGGGCGGCGGCCCAGGTCGGTCCATCGGGGAAGTTCCTCCGTTCAGGTTTTGGAGTCATTTGATCAGTTCCGATGGGGGTTCTCACTCGATCGGAGCAATGGCGGCATCGAGGAGGGGAAGGGGTGGAAGAAGGGATGGAAAAGTGGTCTGGAGTCTTGGAGGAATCTTCGCGGCGGCGCCGTTTCTGACGGGATTGAGTTCCGGAACAAGAACGAGGCTGGGGACGAGGACCGTTTCTGCGGGACAGGGAGCATTGGCAATGGGACCGAGCGCAGGCCGTGCAGGCAGCTCCAGGCGCGGGTTCGAAGCAGGGAGAAGAGAGGGAAGCGTGGCTGGACCGTGCGGCGCAACGATCACAGGGGGGTCGGGGATGGGGCATGGTGGGTATGGGAAAGGGAGGTGGGTATGGGGGAGTGTATGATTGAAGGTATGGGAAGGTAGTGGGTAGTGTGGGAATCGCTGAGGACAGGATTCAAAAGCGAGGGGGATGTGGGAGAACTTATATACCAGGGGTGCAGCACTGAAGTTGAGCCCGCAGCCGCGGGCTCAGCGGCAGGCTGAGGCTGAGGTAAGGGGGTACTTACCAAATGTCATCAGACATTCCGCGGGGAAAAGCACGGGGCGCAGCATGTGACATTCTATAGTTGGCGCGGGCAATCAATCAAGCGGACGAAGGCCGCTTCAGTATGCGCGACGTAATGGACCGGGCGGAACCACGGGGTTTGGGGCGCCAGGCCGCAAGCGGAGCGGGGGCAGAAGAAGCGGAGTCGTGCGCAGGGGAGCGACAGACGGCTGCAGGGGTCAACGGGGTATAGTAGTCAGGGACAGGCTGCGGTGTGACGCGGGATTGAGGAGACAGGCAAGTAGGGCTCCAGGGACAGTACCGGGGAATGCGGGACATGATCGGGGGGACTGTTGTATAAATAGAGGGTTGTACCAGGGCTGCGGGTCTTATCTTATCTTATCATCGGAGTAGATAGCTATCAACTACAGCGCATATAAGAAAATCTCATTCTTTAGAGCTCTCTCGGCAATTATTCAGCATGTGCGGACAAGCGTAACTGTGTAGGGCAACATCAGGACGACGAACGCAAGAGGAACGGTCCCCTTGCTGAGTATAAGGTGTTGCAGGGAAACCAGTTGACTATCCGCTGACAGTGTTTATCCCGCAGAGGAAATCAAAGAACCACCGGAACCAACCAGGAAGAAGGGAAACCTACCATTTCTGTCACCGAGGTCGCCATTATTTCCACATCGTCAAGTGAAGAAGCCAAAGATCTTGAAGACGAAGATGTTGCGGAAAGTTTGATTCCAATACCACTATCTTCTTTGGTTAGAGTCTTGAGAGAAAGCCATTGAGCCTGTAGAATTCCAAACGCCCTCTTGACATCTTTACAACAAGATTCTTGATGTCTGGCAAAATTTCTTTCTTTTTCATCAACCGGGTTGCTAATTGTTTGAATCAAAGTTGCCCACTTTGGATAAATGGAGTCGGAAAGATAGTATGGCATTTTGTACTTGTTTGAATTGACCGTAAACTTTATTGGAGGGAGAATACCTTCCTGGAAGTGCTTGAAAAGAGGAGATCAATCTAGTACGTTGATGTCATTGAGAGTTCCGGGCAAGCCAAAGAAAGCATTCCAAATCCAGGTGTCATATGATGCTACTGCTTCCAAGATTACCGTTGGCTCTTTCTCTTTACCAATATACTGACCGCCATAAGCTGTTGGAAAATTCTTCCAAGTCCAATGCATGCAGTCAAGAGACCCTAGCATTCCAGGAAAACCACGTATCTTGCCAATTTTAAGGAGCCAAGCCAAGTCTGCCCCATTTGGGGTACGAAGATATTCTTTGGAGAACACGCCAACCACAGCTTGGCAGAATTTCTTCAAACATTCTAGAGCCGTGCTTTCACCTTCATTTTTAAAGCAATAACAGCTTTTCATCAGTTTTAAGCAGACTTGCAACAAAAACTGAAAAGGAAAAAACTTACCCATTCTAATGTATTCATCAAGTGAATCAGCGCTTGCACCGTACGCAAGCATTCTGAGCGCAGCGGTGATCTTTTGATGAGCCAAAAACCCAAGTTGTCCTGCAGCGTTGCGCTTTTGCACAAAATATTCATTGTATTCCACAACCACTTGGAGGATTCGGAGGAACAATGGTTGGCGCATTCAAAACCGGCGGCGGAAAAATTTGTCTGAATATGTTGGGTTTTCAGCAAAATAATCTGCATGGAGTTGCCTGTCTGCTTGCAGTCAGCCTTGATTATATGTCGTCCGTCCAAAGGTAGAACCCCCTCTTGGATGGACCCGGTCGCGTGAAAAGACTTGTTCGCCAATCTTGTATGCAAGATGATTGTCATTGTCGTCCATGAAATTCAACAGGTCAACAGATTTCATGCTGTTTTTGACAGTGTTGATGTGTATCTGCGGGTAGGTATTGGTAGCCAGGTCGGCGGTTGGTGAGGCGTAGAGGGTCGGTCTGGGTTGGATCAATGGCTATCCACCCCCAGCCCTATCACCAGTCTGCTGTGGCACGGGGGGTGAAAGATCTGAGACAGATCTGTGAAACACCCCTCGGCCCGCTAAAGCGACTTGGGTAGATCCCCAGGCTGCTGGAGATGCTCTTACACTCACCAGGTTGTTCAAACCATAGCATAATAAATTTCCCAGGAAGATGGGAGTACCTTTGATAGAGTCATTCTGTATCTTTGCTTGAACTGTGTCCTTTTGTATGCATACTTCTAATAAAACCTGAATTTTTGATGTTGGTCTGATCTAGTTGAAAGAGTTTGGCTTGGGTAAGTTCTCAGGATCCCCTTTGGATGATCCTAAATGTATTCACCTACTGAAAGAAAAACTGGCTCAACTTCCTGCAGTTGACACGCGGAATGCTCCAAACCTCCACCTGTTTGAATATGTAGCTGTTTTTGGAAAGATCACTGTTCAATGTGCACAGTGACTGTTTATTGGAGCTTGGTTAAATCACCCTTTGAGAAAGTTTATAATAGTAAAACCTCCAGCTTCCTTACAGTTTCCACATTTCAACTGTAGATCTCTTGCAGTGACAACCCCATTAGACCTCCATTAGAACAATATGTACCAACACTGTTTGATTAAATTCCCACATAGATATTTTCAACTGCTGCAGGGGTAACTACATCATAAACCTGCAATTTGATCCATTGCTTTTAGCCCCAGGAGCACCCACAATTTTCAGCTTTCCACCGAAACTGGTGAGTTTTCACTGTTTCTGTTCCTCCCAGAAATACCATCATTTGTTAATCTTTTAAATCAACTTTTTTTCAGACTAGAATCCATCAGAAATACTAAGTTTTTTGTAATTACAACTCTTAGTTTTATTGATTGTTTTTTCTTTTTTCTGACTCATTTTTTGATTATTAAAATTTGATTAGTAAGAATTAATGCCTCATACTATATGTGATTTATAAAAATATTTTGTCTTGATTAATTTTTCTGGCTTGTGTAAAAGAGAATGAGATGCCTGTCTAGTCAATTACTTACAAGAACTCATTTTTTCTGTCTCTTGAAATTTTATTCAATATCACTTATTCATTATTGTTTTCTCCAAACCACTGTTTGTGCTCATGTACTTAGTCTATTTAAACCATAGTCTAGTCATAGTAATTTAGGTACCAGTTCTCCTCAGAAACAACCAGTTCCCATCCTGAGTATCACCTTGAGTCTGTTCACAAAATCCTCCTCCCTTTCTTCTCTCAAAATTCTAACAAAAACATTTACTCCCAGCTCCGTAAATAGCTTTCCTAGAAACAATGTTGATTCATCCATCTTTGAATCAACAGTTTCAGTAAGTCAAGTCACTCATTCCAATTAAGACTACATCATCTACTCAATAATCACTAAAGAAGACAAACACCTGGTAAAAACATTTCAAGACCACAAGCAAGATGGGAATATCTATCAGAATACATTGACTCCCCATGGAGTTAAATTTTTGGGAAACCAGAAGACACAACTTGATTCTTCAGAAATATTCACTCAATTCCTTGGTGTTTTCAAAGAGACTCTAGAATCACGCAAAATCACTTGCTACTTGGTCCAGAAGGATCCCAAAATTAGGGTTAGGGCACCTCCTGAAAGGAAACATAACTACAGAACAACAGTGGCCAATTTCCCAAATTTTAGGGGTATAAGATTGTACTTTCTTCATCATACTATCTATAGTCTCATGCCACGCAAGAAGTAGCTTCCTCAGAGTTTGCGAATGTCAACTGTGGGCAGATGCAGCATGACTTGTGTTTTGCAGTGATGTCTAGTTATTACAGTTTATAATAAGATACGGATTTTAGTTCTCCAAACCTCTCAGAACTTGCAGATTTCCTCGCCCAATTCATAAAGCAAACCCTTGCCGAATGGATCAGCAGGATTGTTTGCGATTTCATGAAAACTCAAAAAAAGTCTTGAGACTCAGTATTAAGCTCAGGTCAACTCCTCCTTTCTTGATTCTAGTCTCTTACTGATCAGCCTCCTTCGGGGGTTTCCCCCGTATTATCACAGGATAGTACTCTCAGCTGTGACTGATTATTAATAACCACGTTCTGTATCTACTTGCCGGGAGGGCTCCCTGCCCAACAGATCAAGGCGTAACACAATAGTCCTATTCATGAACCAGCTTCATGATATTTGATTAATCCATTTCTTGATACATACAACAAAAATGACGAAAAAAGAGCAGTTTATTTTGCCGCCACAGCAGAGTATGTGGGAGTGCATCTTAGCGACGAAGACGATGATTAGTCTGAGGGGTATCGGGAACCAAGACCGTCGCAGCTCTGGAGGGTGCTAAAGTTTCAAAGAAACAAACACGATGATTAGTCCAATAGGTATGTACGCAAAGAAAACATCACAAAAGGAAAAAAAAAGAGAAGCTTACCCATGATTGATGATTTAGTCGATTTGCGGGGTGTGGATAATAGATTGGTGGAACGGGCGGAGGATCTATCTATATTTGTGTTTTGGAGGTATTAGGATGGGTTGATTAGTGTGAGGCTAGAGGAAGGTAAGAAAAGGAGTAGACGGACGTTTTGGGGAAGATTGTTTGCGCTTGGAGCCGGCGAGATGGGAGTGTGAGAGTGAACGAAGCTGGGTGGGTCGATTGAGGGGGCCTGCCATAGAGGAGTTGAGGCCGGGCCGGGATTTAGGGAGTTGGGCAGATGGCTTGAACATAGTGACCTGTCTGCGGTTGAAGAGGGCGCGAGAGGAGCGAGCCTGGAGGGCAAGCTGGGACTCGCTAAGTGAGCCGGGCCGGGCAAGCGGCCGGCGGCGGCCGACCCCGGTCAGCTCGAGCATCGTAGGACTCAGGTTCTGGCGCATCTGCGCCGTTTCCTGTCGGTCCGCCCGTGCTGCCGCCCGCCTCTCTAACTTCTTTAGGTTCGGCGTTCGGTGGATCGTACCTGGCCCTGCCCGCGCCGTCGCGTCGAACTGGGTCGGCACGAGTGACGACGACGCCGATGGGTCATATATTGAGGTTGGGAATAGTTTGGGTCGGAAAGATGGATTGAGGAGAGGCAAGTGTTGAGTATAACTGGTTGGTCACCCATAAATCATCTCAAGTCAGTAAATAGAGAAGATAAAAAAATCCTAATATTAATCATCAACAACACGGCATAAATCTTATGCGTCAAGGAAGATCAGCTCAACTGCTCTTCAACCACGTCAGTCCAAAACCTCTGAACCTCGTCGAGATCAAGAGTGCCGGATGGGTTGAGATTGTCGTTTCGGGGGTAAGATTTCCGCGGCGGGCCGAGATGGTTCTCGAGGCCGGAGATGATCTGCCACATGGCAAGTTTGTCGACGAGGCCCTCGAGGAGACACTCGAGATCAGCGACGACCTCTTTCTCTTGCAGTTCTTTCTCCTGTTCTTCTCCCAGGGCACTCTTATCTCTCTTCCGCTTCCGGGGAGAAGCCGATAGCTGTTTTTTATGTAGCAGTTGCGAACCTGCGTCCAAGGACAGGTTAGTGAGGATGATGAGTTCGAGTAGGAGGACGATCTGCAGTTGGGTCCTACCGAGAGGGAACGAGTTCTACGCGTTATTATCTGTTTTATTATATAGGGGAAGCGTAACAGGGGCGGAAGAGACTCACTCTCTGGTACTCCAAATCTCGAGCTGCTGAGCGATCGAATCGGGTTTGATGAATGAGACCTTTGCTAGGTCTGGGGCGAGATGAGGTCCGGCGAGCGTACGAGTGAGGTCAGATTGGGCAGGGTTGAAGAAGTGTTGGAGAACGAGAGCGAAGGTTTCGGGTTCGTTGAGATGGAAGACCTCCTCGTCATTCTCCACCTCGATTGCCTCTTCTCCTTCTTCCTCCTCCTCTTCGTCTTGGCTGTCCATACGCTTACTCCGGGCCTCGTAGACTCGTGCGATCTTGCCCATCTCTGTACCCCACTTGCGAGCCAATGCCTCCTCGGGGATCATGAAGGACTCGTAGAGGCCCAGTAGGGCCTCCTGCTCGAAAGCCTCCTCAGAGGTCCGTACCCGGGCCGCAAAACGCTCGACTGCGGATGTCCCGGGAAGATAGACCGCCTCGAGATAGAGCCTGTTGAGTTGGGCTGCCAATTGGTCGATTGGTTCGTCATGGTCGCTCGGTCGGCCAGAGAAGATCGTGTCCCAAGTCTGGAGAAGATCTGAGGGCGCCTTCCTGGAGGCTCGGGCCGGAGATGAACTGGGAGGGCGTGGGCTCCCTGGGATGGTGATGGGCTTGATGGTGTCGATGGGGTAGTTCGGCTGGTCTGGCCATCCGAACGGACATTCGAAGGCGGGCCGGAGTGTGTATTCGGTGGTCGTCATAGGTTGGAATGCCCTGTAATGGTTGAGTGCAAATAAATCTGGAGGTTGTGACACCTTCAGGCTGACTTTGAAGTTCTTGGCCTGCTCAGTGCTCACACCCAGTCAGCTCATCCTGAGTGTACATACATACACCGCTCACACATACCACACCCATGGCCGTGGAACAAGCTGCACTGACACCCTCAACTAGAGTTATGTATGTATTTACACATTTATTCTCCGACATTATTCCTGGTCATCCTTCGCTATCCCTGTTGTCCCTGGTATCTCAAAGGTCTTTCGCCGGCGCAAGGGGAGTGTGATTCCTGGTACAACTATGGTAGCAAGAATCAACATCGAAGAGTTTTATAATCTTTGGCCGATGGTTTCTCACATCCGATTACCGAAATCCGGCTTCGTCTCGCTCCCCGTCCAAACCAATGAAGCTATGGTCTAATGACAACAACGTACCACGTTCTTCGATTGGGTCTCCATTTTGGATTTGATCAACGGACCACCAGCGGATCCACAATGCCTGTGTTCATTGATTATTGCCTCCCCTCACCTCAAAAGATTCGATATCTACTTCACACTCACGGTTTTATCAAGTACTACTGCATCCAATCTCGATAACTACCAACTTCCGGCAATGATTAGACGCCAGGGCAGATTGGCTGAGCCGATTGGATGAATACTTCCAATCGCGTTCAAGTCTACCACTCAAGTGCTTGCGGTCGGTCTCCGGGTCCCTTTGAGGTAATAGTCAAAATATCAAGCCATTATTTGAAGTTCTCAATGAAAGTTTTGCAGCCACCTTAGTGAATGGAACAAGTTCCCGTTCCATTGTTTGTATGCGTGCATATTCTTTAAGTCTCATCTGCATAGCTATCACACAAGTATCAAGGCGATGGAAGTAGCAGATTCATAAAAGAAAATTCCCCATGGTGTAAGCATCGTTCGAATGGAATGACGCTGTCCGTGTTGCCCACCCGGGTTTTCTTCTTTCTGTTGTATAGTACAGAGTGATGGCTAGATTTTTACATCTTTGTTAAGGGAAATGTTTAAGAAAGATGCATTGATAGAACTCAGCCAATGACAATCAACTCATCGAGTCGTGTGCACCTCACCAAGCGGCGAGATTAATAAAAGAGTGCCACTTGATTTCACAAACATCCGTTTGGTGCGCAGTCCACAGCAATCCCTCCAAAACTCGTGGAGTGGGCATGCTGTCATCCCAAGAGGCCTATGTGCTTCAAACCTTCGTCTCCTCTATCGATGCACATAAATCTGTACACAAACCACTGCAATTGGATCAGCTTTGCTAGCAAATATCTAGCCAATGATCAGGTAAAACACGCGCATGGACATTTTCTACTGTTTCGATAAAGCTCAGGAATCAAATTGCAGTTGACACAGATCAATAGATGTGAAAACGTTTCGCTGTCACTCGATATTTTTTTTATATTTTCAAAAAAAATGGAATCCCTGCTCCTTGCGATGGATAGCAAGAAGCTCCAAATCAATAGTTCTTCTTCCCGGTCGACTCGGTAGCCCTTGTCTGGCAAACTCTTGAAGATGACCCACAACTGCGATACATAGCAAATCAGTTGACAGTTAGCCGCAAACTTTATTGCAGTTTTCGCCAATCGCCTGGAGGAAGCTCCTCGACAAGATATCGAAGCCTTGAAAAGAAATCCACATTCACTGAGCTTCGTGTATCACGTCTTGGAATGCGACTCGGTAGTTTCTATTGCATTCCCGGTCAACAAAATTAACCAATGGGATTGCATTCAGATCACAAGGTACACCAAAGAACGGCCAAAATGTTTTGAAAGGCAAAATTGAAAAGAGATTCTTAGGGTTCAGACCTGGGTCAGAGAGAGTTGGGGACGTAGTGCTGGTATAGATTCGCCAAACTGGTAAATTTATACTTGGGTCCTACCTTTTCTATTCGAGTTTATATTTTCCATCATCGCTGTCGCTGCCATACGTTAGAAAGTGATCAAGCTTTGGTGAAAGAGCCGATGAATCACTTCGATGAGCACCTTACAGTTCAGGAATAAAGCTACCTTGTGAAGGTGCACAATTCTTTTGTGGACATGATCTACAAAGCTTCTACACAAACTGAGCTTCTAAGAGCCCGATTTACAGTTGTCACTTCGTTTTTGATGTGATCACACTCACAAACCGCTTCCGGGTTTTGGGGTCCGGAAACCAATGGTAATGAAATCTGAAGGCCGTCGAGAATCTTGAGACGTTGAAACAGCACCCACCTGTTGCCTCCTACGCAATATCTCCTTGGTGAATTTCTAAGCTCTTGTGAATGTAATCTGGCCAGAAAAAACGTTACCCTGGGCGGTCAGTAATTGAAACGCACCTCTGATTGCTTTGAAAAAGTGATACATATTCGTTTCTAGCTTCAAATCAATTGCTAGGTTGTTAGAGGGCAGTGCGGCTTTGGGATTGTTTTACAAACAAAAAAAAAACAAACCATTGAAACGGCAAGCTTCCACAGACAACAATAGGAAGTTGTGTTACTATTCTAATAAAAAAAAGTAACGATTATTGTCACCGTTATCAGCAACGGGTATGAGTTAAGTTTTCTTTTCTTTGTCTTCCTTTTTTTTAGATTTAGTTACGCTATACAGAAACTAGGGATTTATAACGTATGTATAACATTGGTACCCCCCTTTTTGTACCCTTTTTACCTGATATAAAGCGGTCATCGCGTCATCTGAGTTATTTTTCATGCTGTTGAGGGGCGGGGGACTCCATCAATAGCGTTGCCTGCAAGGCCAAGTCTTATTTTTACCAGATAACAATAACGTGTATCTGGTACCTTCGGGCCTTTAATTTACAAAAATCCCTCTGGATATCATAACCTATGTCCCACCATTATCATAGACTCGTTACTGCAAAGGGAAGGTCACAATAAATGTCAAAGTCAGAGCTTGGAAGCCAAGTTCTGATAACTATTCCGCTTGGGCATCTCCAAGATCTCCCGAATACTTTCGCCCGAAGACCCAAAATTGGGCACACTGGAATGTTTCTTACGTGTCTAGCAGTTAAAATATGCCTTTAGTTTCTCATTTTAGAAACTGATTCTCCGTTCATTCAAGTGGGCTGATATTGGCAAGCGTTGGTTGGCAATGTCGTGTTGGTCAATATACGCTGTCTGTCACTCATTTGGCATTACTGCGATGAAGGCATTATGGGTGGTATCTTTATGGGGCATTCATGATCAATCAATTTCTTTTTAGTTGGCTGTTGTCGACATCACTGTGGAGCCAAGGTCAATTGGCTTAGCTTTGGATCAACAAGTAGACAGATCTTGGCCTAACCAGTGTTCAGTGGCATCATTCAAAACTCACTACCGCGGTGAGTTCACCTAGTAGTATAATTGGAGACACCAAATAGAAAATCCAACGGCAACCCCTTTTTTATAAACTAGTGTACAATTTGTTATGGGGCATGTAGCGCTTCCTTTGCTGCACTTTCATATGTAAACCTCAGCTCAGCGGAGTGCTCAGTAACCAACGAATGGCGCGTCACGATCCAATTCTGTAACAAGATCGTGCGGAGCATTCCAAGCCTATACGCGATGTGCTGCTGACCTTTGCTGGCGCGGTTCAGCAGTTGCAGCACTCGTGTTCTATCCAAGATATTTAAAGGCCATCTTTCTGTCTACCCGCTTCCTCCTTCTCTCCATAACTCCTTCAAATTTTTCACCATAGTCAGCCTAGCCCTGAGAAACTGTAAGTAAATACCTAGAACCTCCACCCCTCCCTCACACACACATCACTGCCACTACCCTTTCCCCTCGGTGAATTTATCCACCAAACTAAATCCTTGTCATCCTTCTTTCCTCCCTCCGACTTACCTAGAACCCTCATCTGCCCTTTCATTTTGCTGGGCGGTCCCGCCCCAATGGGCCACAACCCCAAGTTAGTGATAGTTTCTTACTAGAGTCCAGAGCGGCTGCGCCGCCTGTTTTCAGTGCAATACAATGACAGACAGTGCCCTGCACAAACATATTGGGGCCCAGCGCGTCGCAGCAATCGCAGGCCCCCAGACTCGCAACAACTTACCCTTCTTGCCAAGTTCCAGCACCTTAATCAATCACAGTTAATAATACAAATCAACACGGCAGGACCAGGCCTGACCACTATGGACAGGTCCCGGTGTCTACATAGTGAACTTTAAGAGAATTAATTGATACTAAATTTTATGTTGGAAAGTGATAAAAATTAAGAGACACCTTCGCCTAGAGCTGAACACATCCTCTTTAGTTTTTAAGCAAGCGTAAGTTGTACCTCGCACCAAAGCCAGACCGAGGCAATGGGATAATGTCCGTTGCCTATGAGTCAACCTCAAGTCAGGTTCTGTTGTATTTCGTTGAGATATATAAACCCACAATAACATGTAATGTCGAATTACTCCTCGATCGGCAAACCAGGTGTCCATATACCCAGACAAAAGTACCAGGCTTTAATTCGTCGCAGGCCCATCGCGGCAAATCCCCTCTACAAGTCAGAGTTATCGGCTTTGGCTACAAAACAAAAATCGCACTTGTAAATGATCGCTAGGTTCTCAGTTAATGACTGGCGTCTGTAGCACTCACAGCAATCTCGTCCATGTCACAACCTACAATGGCCGGATAAATACTGCGTAGAAATAGCCGACCGGATACTTGCGGAAATGTGTAATTCCTAGGTGTCCTATCCAGCTGAGGTAGGAATGAACCCTCACCCAGATGAATCTTAATAGTTACGTCGTCCGAATCAGATTCAGCAAGGCCCGTATAACCATAGCACACAGACGTGCTCAAAGGCATATTTGTCCTTGGACCCAATGAAAAACATAGGAAATCTTCAAGGCAGGTGGTACGGCTCGCATGTCGTCGTTCAACTCTGCTGTAGTCGCACTTGTGATAATAGAGCGGTCGGTGCTAACAGCAGGTTGTCTAAATAGGACGAAACCCGTGATGTTCAACATAAGGGCAGGGCCGAGATCAGATTGGAAGAAAGGGCTGTTTTTGGAGGACACGGGTGATTGGTACGGCTAGGAACTTGCCAACCCGAAGTTAATGATAATCTTGTCGATTTATATAATCGACACCCCCATGCTCCATCTGAAGGCTTGTGGCATTTCAAGCCGAATTCCCTGGTCAAACATGATCGTTATGCCCCTCCGTTCGACCGGAATAGGCAAGAATCATTGCCATTTCCGGCCAAAGGCCCCGTTGCTGCAAAAGCACGGCTGCAAACGTCGCATTATACAATCCGGGTACAAGGTGAGTGGACAACTGGAGTACTATAGTAGTAAAATTTTGGAGGGCTGACCGTGGGTTAGAAACAAACGAAAACGCACACTACCAATAGCAGGCACCAAGAACACGAAACACTTGGGTTCGGCAGCATAGGGAATTAACTACATAGGGAATTAACAATTGCAAAACAACTGTAAGTCTGCCATTTCAGGATGTCAACAGTACATTCAGTCGGTAGTAACAAAGTTAACGGTTCATTCCAGGAAAAACATTAACCAATTGACCAGCTCTCTTCATACTTACGCGGGTGTCGAGCTATAAATATTAGCTGCGCAAATTATAGCAACTGGCTACAGCTGTAGTCCAGACAAATCACAACTAAAAGAAGAAACAATCAATCAAGTAACAACCTACGGTTTACAATGTTGTGCAAACAACTATCAGATCCTTGCGAGTACCAGGCAACCAACAAGTTGTGCGGGTTTTTTGCCCTAGAAAATGCTACATATAAATGCCCATGGGCAAAAACCGGAGCTGGAAGGTAGACCGCTGCTTTGTCGAATCCCTGACCTTGTGATTTGTTGATGGTCATTGCAAACGCAGAGACAACAGGAAATTGGTACCGATGAAAGCATAACCCTAAACCAACATGATTTTCGGAGATCAACTTAATTTTAGGCAGCAAGACCTCAACTCCTGCCCGAGACCCATTGATGACCAAGCATCTTAAGACGTGTGGCTTGATACCACGAACCAGCAATCGGGTACCGTTACAAAGTCCCCTCTCTATGTTTAGATTTCGTAATAACATCACCACCATTCCAGTTTTCAGTGACAATTGGTGTGGTGGAAAACCGGGAGGATTGAATGAGTTCAAAATCTCAGGCGGAACCTCCTCCAAAGAATCCCCATCAGGAACATCTATCGATAGAGAGCACCGGTTGATGCCTGGCAACATAGCCAATATGACTCTATTCAACAAGTCAACATCCTTGTTTAGTGGCGTGATGATCGCTCTTGCAGCATAATATTCGACCAAATTGATGGGGTTCGATCTCGACGCAACTGAGGCCAAGTCTCCATATACAAAGCGCAAAACCTGTTTCTTGATCTCGGGTAGATGTTGTGAAGCAAAGGTCTTAATGTAACGGACAGGAATTAAAGACATGTCCCGGGGTTGGCCTAAACCTGATCCAATCCTGACCAGCCAGTCAGCATAGTCCGTTATGCCTTCGGCTTGAAGGAACTCTGAATCGAGCCGAAGGTTTCGGGTGAGCCGGTGTTTGGACAGAGTTGGCCATAAGTAGGACCGTTTGAGGCACGCATCTCCTTGATCATAAATATTACCCCCCCGAATGACAGGCAATATTTGTCTGAAATCGCCAGAAAAAACCACCGACAGTCCGCCAAACGGGCGTGCATCTTGGTACAGGTCTTGTAAAGACCGGTCTACCGCCTCTATAGCATGTTTATGCTGCATCCCTATTTCATCCCAAATGATTAGGGATAAGCTCATCAAACTTTCCGCCTTCTTATCACTGTTCATCCATGTGCAGACAGACGTCTCCTCCAGGGTTAGAGGGATACCTAACGCTGAATGTGCCGTCCTTCCGCCGTCCAGTAAAAGTGCGGCTATACCGGAAGAGGAAACCGGCAAAACCTGAAGACCGATGGACTTGCAGTATGATATGATTACGTTGAGTAAGTACGTCTTGCCTGAGCCAGCAGGACCATCCAGGTAGCTTAAATGTTGACCACCACTTGTCAGCGCAGCGGCAAGATTGTCAAACATCAACAATTGCTCCCCTGATAATGTCTCATACACAGTCATCGTATAAGCAGGAAATGCTGTAGTTGTTATGGGGGGTCCTGCGAAGGTCTCTATAGGAAGTTCCTCTAAGTCCCCGGGCCAATTCAACCCTAACGACTCCAAAGAGGAACCTAGCTCGATGCTCAGGTCCCGAAGTAGGTGCCAGCCAAAAGTTATAGCTTGCTGTTGTGAGGCGTTCGCAATCCCATGTTGGGTTACTAACGTATGGCGGCAGTCATCAAATAAAGATTCGGAATGTTTCTCATATAGAGACATCGGGGAAGCTGGCGGGCTGAATGATAGCATTACCATAAACATCTCCCGCAACGCTGCGCCAGTCATATATTCAGAAGCCTCTTGAAGACATTGATCATAATCCGAGTCACTCTCCAACAACCCCAAGGCCAGAGCAGCACCGCGAAAGGTGGAATGTTCGTGTCGATTGACGGTCCTCAAGTCTGCAAAAGATGATGGACCTCGTCTATGTAATAATAAAAGCCGCAAGTAATAGCGTTCGCCTTCGGTCACCCGCGCAAAAAAAATTCTCCCTATTGCAGTGGTAGCTTGGGTACGGCCAAACCATCTCTTTTTGTTAGAATCCCAACGGAAGTATTTTGGGACCTCGTGGTAAAGTAGAGATCTAACCCGAACACCCCGCCCAATTGCATCTTGAGCGTTTAGCTTGAAAAATTCGGTAAGGGTGGTCCTCGAGGCCGCCCCAGACTCAATCTGCCTCACAACACCTAACTCGTCCCGAAAATACACGCGTTGTTGATTTTCAAGATGAAGACTCAGGCGTGTTATTGCAGGTGAGCGCCCCGACATACCGTACTGGAATAAACGCCAGCAAGCTGTATCTTGTGGTCAGCAACAGTAGCAAAATTATTATCAAACAATCATAACTAACCTTCCGAAGGTCCAACATATCTCCCATTAACAAATGCAGCAGTTTCATCATTCATCTCCAGGTTTAAAATGGTCCGATCTTCCCCTTTGCATATGTATTTATACAGGTACTTGACAGCTTTGAGATTGACAGGAACTTCGACATTGATATGACAGTCATAGCGTAAAGTTAAATACTTGTTGTATGCTACGACATCGCGATTGGTGTAAGTATAGTTGCCTTTTATGAACGACTGACCATCTTCTCGCCGCCTGTAAGTTGGCAATTCCCCAGGGGTGATGGCAGTCTGATCACAATAAGGTTTAGGATACTGGTACTGGCAGCCGGATCCAGTCCAACACCTCATGCCCTCTTTACAGGGACCATGTAGCATACACCTTGTGACAATGCTAAAAAGTAACGGCTCCGTAGTTCTGTCGGGTAATTCAGCTGATATGAGGCAATCAATCTTTTCGGATGTATTGGGTGATGAGTTTTGGTCTAATATTAATATAATATGGGCATGAGGCAGCCCCCTTTTTTGGAATTCAATCGTATAGACCCAAGAAACAATTGTGCCGAGTCGCTTGTTCCTGGTTAAGTCATCCATGAGGCGGTCTAGCTTTGAATGGAATACAGTTGTAATCAAATCGGGACGGTCGCTAGGGATTTGGTTGGGCAATAAGGCTGCGGTTATTTCGGACCACGCCGGATTTGCAGTCATTGTGATGAACAGGGAGGGTGGACCAAAATTTTTGACCATTGCCATTGCATCTTGGTATAACTGCGCCAACGCCCTAGGACTTCCGATAAAGGTTGAAGGGAGAACAACTTTCTTTCCCATAACATCTCCCTCAGAGTCAAGCGCCTCTGTCAAGCCCTGATACAGCTCGACTTTAAGCTCGGCTTGATTGCGACGAATAAAGTCCAGACGGCTTCGTTCCACGCAAATGTAGAGATCGACCACAAATTCTTGAAGTAGACGGCGGGAGGCCAGCAGCGTGCAAGGTACGCCGACTCTCTCAAACAATAGATAAGCGTACCACTCCAGCTGAGTTATTTGACCATTACGTCCTATAGTCCATGTTTACTCAGCTCAGAGTCCGTGACAATCTACACATAAGACTTACTGCGGACATTCCCTGAAAAGGCCCCGGGGTGCCATTGCTGCTCGCCATACGGAAAGATGACAGGATAACGTAACGGCAGGTATCCTGAGTGGAGGTCTGTAACTCGACTCAAGCCACCTCCCATGTTGCGTAAAACAATATCTCGGGGCTTAATGTCAGATGTCGAACCTTCTATGACCATGGCGACTTCCTCAACGGTAGGTTTGTTGTAGGTCGTTGCAGCAAGCTTCCTGTTCTCGGCTGTCTTCAACACAAACTGAGCATTAATGGCGGTTGAGTGGACGTTTTTGGCCATCTTATACATTTGCGCATATGGATTGTTGAGCCGCAGGAAGGTCTGCCATTTGGCAACCAAAGTGGCTTTCAACCGGTTGGCCCCATTACTCCGTCGCAAAGAAACTTCATTATTTCCTCCGTCCCCGACCACAAAAATTTGGGCAAATTGACCAGCTTCATTTGGGGAGGGGTAAAGGGGTCCGATAAAGTGGTGAAGTTCTCCATGAACCCGGAAGCTGTACACCCCGCGGCCTGTAGTAGCAGCTGGGTCCAACTTCGTACCCAATGACGTGAAAGCCACCGCGTTGTTGTAGGACCGGATATTGTCACGGAAGTGGCGAGCATCTAGACCACAACATAATCAGCTGTATATCTTCAGTTAAAATAAAGAAGTGTAGGACAAAAGGGCAGGTGCGTACCAGGAGTTACTCCATAAAACATGTGCTGTAAAAAAGGATCAAGTTCACCCTGGAGTGTGAGCGTAGGTAAGCTGACAGCACCTTTGCCACAACAGGCAGTGTAAGCAGCACTTGGCTTCAAAAGATCGGCTTTGTTCCGTTCCCAAATCCAATGAGCAGCTCCACACTCGGTGCAGACATCGTCATGATTGCCTAAGTTGAAAGGAATCTCCCAAGAAAAATTTTCCATGAGGTAACGTTCGTTATTGTTGTTTGAAGAGGTAATAGCTATTGCATTAAAGCCATCGCTATACGGGAACGGCATTGATTGTTAACTAACACGGGTCCAACAATCAGAAATCCAAGTATGACCTCACTGACATGGTTACGTGTACATTTGTTGGCATTGGAACTATCTGCAGTTTCAATCGAAATCAAAGTCGGAGACGATCAAGTTCAAGTGTAACAGCGGAAACGTGTAAGATAATCCAAGACAATCCAAGAGTTATAATCAACGCAGTATATAGAGCTGAGACTTATAATCAAGCCAGTATATATATAGAGCTAAGTGATAAGTTCAAATTTACGCCAGCAATTGAAGACAACAAAGGGAAATAAATAAACATGTGTGCAACAAAGAGTGAGAGGGTACATGGAACATGTATTTGGCTTGTCCAAGGGACAGGTAGGCAAAGGGGATCGCAAAGGGTGAATGCAGGGTCCAGGTAGGATGTAATAGTTTATCCATGCTTCAATCTCTTCTTAGCTTCAGTCAAGACATTATTTTGCGTACGCTTCTTGATATAAGTGTTCTGGAATGATGGGCTCTGGAGAACGTGCTCAATTTCTCCTTCCTCCTGGGCATCTGCTTGCGGACCGCTACCAATTTTGGTATTGAGGAGATCCGCGCCACCTGGTTGATGACTGGAGATTTGACCATGGGTCACAGCCGAAGCAGATTGGCTTCCCAATAAGGTTCCAGGAGGCTGTAGGTTACTTATATCACCATCTGCAGGGGTTACAGCATTGCTGCTATTTTCCATGATGCTAAGGTAACCGGCATAAGTAAGGAGTCTATGTAAGGAGGGATGGATTGTACCCACAGCTTGCGTTTCCTCCCTGAGGACAGAGATGTTGCAGCGGGCAGGGTCTTAAGGCTTTGATGGCCAGAGGCCACGCTGATCGTGTGGGTCTATACATATTTTTTAACGTGAGCTCAAGTTTAAACATTGCAGGTCAAGGTCTCACCTGCACAATCCAAGTTTTCCGACTTGAGTCCCAGTCAACTATAGCCCCAGTCAATGATAACTCGCGGCCAACCTGAAATAACCCTATAGAATTTGCCAGTATACCTTTTTTGATAGTGAGGTAGAGGACTTCAAAGCTAACACTTTGTCTCGCCTATTGACATGTAGTCATGATCAGCCATCCGGGGTCAGAGACTTATACAGATATCACAATAACAAACCTCACTGTCCCAATCGGTGTGCCGAATGGTGGCAAGACACGCGTCGGCATTCCCTTCATCAATAGTGGTATGCTCGACTTTAGTAACGATTCCGATACCAGTCATGACTATTTGGTCGACGGGTGGTTGGTCTGAATCGGCGGGCAATGTAATTTTGCAGGGTTGGGTTGGAATATAATACCCTTTCCAAGTTGAAGAGTTATCGGTCTTCACCATCCGAAGAGTTGCACTATAAAGAGAGCCAACTGAGAGTGCATTGGCTTGCGATGTATTAGCAATAACGGTCACTGCTACGTCAGCGGGGTTACCTGAAATTGCCCCAGACACTGGTACAACTCCAGTAAAGTTGTGGAAGCCGTACTGAGAGCCTACAGGAACTTTTGACGGGCCCTGTAAACATAAAACAAAGTTGAGTAGAGACACAGGTGAGTTGAACAGTTAAAGACATAGGCAAACCTCGCCGATTATTTCAACGATACCGTGCGAGTGGGAGGGATGGGAGAGTTTCTTGTTGGTGTTCATGTTGGGTAGGTTGGCGTTGGAGGGACAGAACTTGATGAATGTACGGGTGCTACATTGTCATATTTAAGGTATTGGTCAGTCAAAGTCTCCAAGACGATGGGATCCAAGCAAACCGGTTTAGGTAGAGAACGATATAATGTGTGAGCAGCGCAAAATGAAAAAGGAAACGTTCAGATTACGTTTCTGGGCTGGTGAGATGGCATAGAATATGGTTAGTGAAATGGGGACGGTGCCTATATCCGGTCAATCAATACCGGTGATTGCGCAAATGTCATTAACGAATTTGCCAAGCAAGAGCTCCCTTGGTTGTACCAGGTCGGTACCGGATGCGTAAAGATGGTAATTGAGATAATGGCTTGTGGGAATGCAGCCCCCAAGTTCAGGATAGGTTCAAGTCCTATCCAGGTATGTAGTTTTGAGAAATAGGTCAATTGACGGCAATAAATTGTTAGCCTATTCAGACGTGTCACTCTGGGCAATAGCTCCAATCCCGGCAATATATTGGGTAGCAGGTTGCAGGGCCGGTTCAGTACCGGAATTGTCTGCAAGAACTCTTTGAGTTCCGGAACCGAATGTGTCTTATAGGATCAATTAAAGCGGTTGTGATGCTAAATGGTTTTGTTTGTTACCGGATCAGGCTTGAGATCAATGGAAAAGCCGTGCTCTATTGTTCCAAATGCAACATAACATTAGCGCTCTGCCACGTATATGTTCTTTGTTGCCGGATCAGGCTTGAGCTCAAGGTAAAAGGTAAATCCCGGTGTGCATTTGTGGACTATTGTTTGTTTTTGATTATAAATATAAGCAAGTTTCAGGTCGAGGCAAAAGAGTTGTATTGCCACCTACCATCCAATTGAGCCCAGACCCGCTCGGGTGGTAGGTCCAGCTTCCAAGTTAGTAGCAGCGCAAGCTATGTCAAAATTTTCCAACATTTTTAGGTTTAGTTGGATTTGGATTAATTTACTACCTTTGGCCCCACTCAGTCCTTTCTCCTCAATCTGATGCTTCGCTTCTTGCTAACAGCCGAGACGGGGCAGGAAGGGTACCCCACCCCTTCAGTGATCCGCCAGTGGTTGGCCGCCTTCCCCGAAGCCCACGACTACCAACCTCCCCAGTCGCCTGGCCTAACTTCCATTTCCCTCGGCCCGCTCACCTTTCTCGAAGCAATGCCATTCGTCGTGCGGATGCTCCACCGGAGCTCAAGGACATCGAGATAAATGGAGACTTGGTGAAACGGGCCCTCGGCCTTCATAGCGCCATCACCTCCCCTACCCCCATCTCCCCTCCCGCTCCTACTACCACCCTCCCTCAGTTCCCTCCCCTTCGTCTCACATCTCTAGACTACTCCACTCGCCCTCTTCCTCCTCTTCCTCATCACGCCACCCCACGATCAATGACCTCCCGACCTAGCCGCCGCAACGCAACGCTTATCTTGGTCCCAGAACTTCCTCAAGAGCTCAGGGACATTCAACTGAATGCATCCATGACCCGGGATGAAGATTCAACTTAAATTCTTTCAAATTTCTCGGCTTCTGGTAAGTCTTCTCTACTCCACTTATAAGAATTTATTCTCCAAAACTGAATCATTCTTTTCTTTCATTATCTTTGATAAAAAAACAGTCTCATTTTTATTTACTGTAGTCTTTTAGTCAATAGTCAAATCATCTTTAACACCTTATAAGCCTAGTTTCAAAGGCCCCCATCTATTTCATCTATTATACAGAAGTGTCATTTTGGACAATCTCGTTGTACCCCTAGCCCCTCCAAAATAATCTCTACTCCGCTCTTGAAGTATGTATACTTCAATAAAAATTACCTTCCTCATGACCCAATATGATCGACTTAAAATTCCAGTTTTCTCATGATTTATGCCTCCTCATATCGAACACTCTTCTTGTACCCCTATGCTAGTCTCTGAAATGTAATATTCCGGCTGTGCCATGTAGCGTGTTAGATGCATAGCCTCCCCCATTCAAAACTCCAACCGCTCTATAAAATGGTATAGTAAAACACATACGGTTCCCCCTCATTATTGTGCTGACTATGTAGCTTAAATATTCATGCCATTGCTATGATATGGCAGTGACATCGCTGCTGAAACCATTCTCAGGCTTGGTTTCTTATTCTAAGCATTGATAAATCGATGCCATATATCTGTATTGCATTTTAACAAGCTGGAGTTTCTCATACCAGAATCCATCTAGCTTCATTTTATTATTTCCCACAGGAGAAGTGCGGATAAATTCAGATTTTATGGATTCCAAATTGCTTATTCAAAGGATAGACCTGTTCATTGATTATCCTAATTATATTTAATCATTTTTTAAAATGTGTTTGCGCCACCACACCAGACGGAGTGACCCGAGGCTAAAACTGAAACTGGAGCGTTTTCCCTAAATCTTTTTAAACATGACCTAAAGGACACATAAGGTTCTTTTCGGAATATTTTCTAAGGCTCATTCAATGCTATATAAGAGTTAAAGGGTTACAAATGGGACCGTTTTGGAGAATCAAAATCCAAATATTGACTTTGTTTCAACCAAGGCAGCGCAGTACGCAGTAACTCTACCAGGGGCTTCTTGGCCACCCGAAGCCCACGCTCCCTACTGGAAGACCATCAGCTCCAAAAAATATCCAAAGAGTGGGTTTCTCGTTTACTTGTTCTTGTCGTCTAGGTCCTTATCATTCCTGACCACTCTGCTTATCAATTGGACTTGATTTAGCATTCACGATGGGTTTCAGGGGAAATAACGTTCTCCACAAGAATCATTTCCGGAAGGATTGGCAACGTGGTCCCATACAATTGTTTGTTGCCCTCATCCCACCTTTCTTTCATCTCCAAAGAATTATACCTCCCACATTCCAATAATGCCTGTCACATTCCACTTTAGTCAAAACCAACTTCAAGTCATACAAGCCATGCAAGCTAGGGTAGATTGTGCTGTTGAGGAGGTGGAGCTTCCCCCTAACAGCCAGCCCTCTGCCACAGAAGTCCAAGAAGGGTTTTTGCACAACTGGATCACATGGAATCGCTGCAATCACCTTCAGGCTAAACTCAACGGGGATTCTTATGACCACAAGATTCAACTCTGGGCTGTTCCAAATGTCCGCACAGCTTGGCTTTCCAGAAGAAACAGGTTTGGAAGGGGTTTGTACTGAATGTATCCTAATCTTTGCTTGTCAATGAACTGACATTTTGGCCATTCATAGGGCCTCTCAACTTCACCAGCAATATCAATCCGGTGGACATGTTGTCATGTTCTGCTAATAGTCCTCAGCAGGAATAGGTTACGGGCTGGGCTGAGAAAGGTGGAGTTCATGACACACTTCTTTATCCCAAATGCTACAATGTGGTTTTTTTCGCTGACTAACCTGCAGTGTTTTGGTCTAGATGCCGTCAATCTTGGCTGAGTTCTGTGATGGATGGTCTCTAGTTTATCTGACACAATGTCCCTAGCTTTTTCAACAATTTTTTTACATAACCAAAGCTGTTCCACCATTTTGAGCTACTTTGGTTGTTATGCTGTTCTCCTCATCTTGTGCCCTGAAAAATTCACACCATAAGACACACGTCAGTTGTATCCTCAATTTGATGAGCTTCTGTTCCTGGAAATTTCTGGTTTAAAAGCTTCTAAGTTGTACTTGGTTCCTTGTGCTATTCTCATCAGAGCCTTTTTGGCCTGTGTAATTGATGTCTACCAAAATGTACATTTTGGTGGACATCAACCAAAGGCTGTCACAGCGCCTGTCACCCACTACAATTGTCATCCCCTGCAACCCACATCTCTAACATGCATACTTAACGCCTTGGGAACACAAATGTACGCGCGTACATTTGCGTTCCACACTGGCATTCGCTCAAGTCCAAACACCTCCCTTTGATATGCCAGCCGTCTTCCTTTCATGCATCCATAGGAAAGCTGTACCCCTTGGTACTTGGGTTCTTCATTCTTCCCCCTTCATGCAAGACACATATTTCTACTCCCATTGTCCAGCTGAACTTTATTGGGCATTCTAGAGTCCAGCATCATGGTACTTAAGTCTGCACTTTTTGAACTAACTGCCCCCCCTCACTTATTTTTTGGGCACCTTTTTGGGCACCATGACTTCCTCCCCAAAGATCTACTTCCCAACTGGCAAGCCTCCATCTAGCGGCAGAAAACTTCAGAGAATCTACTTGTCTATCCTCCCTGATTCGAACACCTCCATGTGTTTCTGTATTGCTTCTTTCACCCAAACATTACTGGAAATGAATCTCCATATTCCGTCAGACAAATGGATGCAACCCCCATCTCCAGTCAATCAAGAGACTGTGTCACACCTCCCAGAATCCATTCTCCTACACCCAATAGACTTAATCCCATCCTCAGCCACAATCAAAGTCACCCAGAAAATCCCATCACTGTACCACACCCTTTTTCTTCAAGATCTCAACCAATCCAGCTTTCCTGGGTCAACTTTTGTTTGGGACCAACCCTGGGATGGCCAATGGAATACAATGCTCTCCAAGTTTATCCTCAAACATTGGTGGAATGCCAACCAAGCCGGTGCTTTCAAAGCTTTCCATATTGACCCTACACACTCTCCAAACCACTCACTACAAACTGGTGTTCTGCATCACTGGTTCATTGGAAGAAAAGATGGTTTACGACTGGGACAGTATTTTCCAGAGCGGATGGACATCAAGAAGAAATCTCAAAAGAAATCCAAGTTACGATTACAAGTACGCTTAGTGTGCTCTCCTATAACACATCCTTTCTAATACTTACATCAATCTATCCCTTCATCATCAGCTCCAGCAACACAGACAGGATACCCTGTCCATGTTATCAATCCCCCCAGAAGAGATGGATCTCTTTGAACCAATCAAGTGCTCCTCAGAAACCAAGGTTGTCTCTAAAACCGCTCTCATCAGGCTTCCCTTGCATTGACACTCCACACATTTCACCACTCTTGAACAACAGCTCGATCAAATTCACCTTCAGAAACTCCTCACATTACAAGGGCCCCTACACGTGCAAGGCTTCAGTTTGGAACAAATCCGCAAACCCTCAAAATCACCACCTTCCACCACACAGTTCAAACATGTCCCAAGAGATTTACCAATCAATTGTTACTCCCCCGAATATCTGGCCACTCTTTCAGACCAAGAAAAGCAAATACTCTCCACCAAGCCAGCTGTGGATTTCAACAAACTATTATCTATCACTAAAAACACAAGTGAGTCACCCCACTTCAAACATATCATTTCACCAAGTCACTCATCAACAACTGTGCACATTCATAATTTTCATTCCCATGTGACGGCACACTCAGTCTAAACAATCAAACACATTTCAACCGGTGTGGTAATCCATACCTTTTCACATACAAACATCAACAACTTACATTTCCTCTCACATATACTTCATTGTTATTACATAATCAGATTCTACATACAAAACTACCCCTAGTCACTCACTCAAAGTACCCCTGATTTCCCTTTGGTTCAGAAGTTATTGGCATTCTTAGAATATTACCACTTATAACCACATAACTTTACCAATACTACAACCCCATAGGATATTATACAAGGTATTGATTTATAAATATACAGTACATAAATAAAACATAGATATTACATACTTTTCTTTAGTTTATATCTTCTTTGGTATTAAGTTGTACAGCACAGTCATTTATATTACATAGTTACATCTTCTGCCTTTATCATCCTCTTTGGTTACTAGTCACATTACATTCCTTATATACATAGTTACTAGCTACATTGGCTCATCTTTCTTACACTATCACTACTCTCTTTTTGGTTGTATACCTCTGAACACATTTCCCCTTTCTCTTTACTGCCAGGATCAGCCATCTTGTGCCCTTTTGTATAAGTAGAACTCCCCTTAGTTCTATGGTTAAATCATGCACCCCTCCCCTTTTATTAAAATACAAGTTACATTTACCTTTACCTTTAAACCTTTACCTTTAAACCCTTTTACATTTACTTTTGCATCAACCTTTACACCAATAACAATTATAACACATACCCTATACTCTTTCTCAGTGCTTTTCTCACTCCTCTTAAGGTCCCTGCCTCAGATTGATTAAACAACCTAAGTTCCCATTAGTAGCAGCAGTCTAAGGATTAGTAGAAATATAGCCACACCTCTTTTCTTTCTTTTTCTTAGTGAAACCCTTTCCCCTCAGCATTAGTCAAGAAGGGCAGCCTCATCAGCACCTGTAGCTTCAACATCTTCTACTTACTAGATTTGTTGTCCATTTCCCCTTCAAGCTCTTTCCTGATCCTTTAGGAGTTCCACAAGTGGTGTCCCAACAGTGGCTTTATTTCCTTCAGTTTTAATCTTTCAGTCTTAGTTTCCTGCTACTACACCAACTTACAATTTCAAATCAATTCTATCATACCTAATCCCTTCATTCCATTTCTAAGTGCATCACCTATAAATAAAACCCCTAAAAACATATCTTCCTGTTAGTTTCTCTACATATCACTTCCTTGCCTCTCCACTTACTTTCCAACATGTCCAGCCCTCAACAATCCCCTGCCCTGAACATCAGCAACAACCTAGGAGAAACCTCTGGCCTCACCCAAGGATCAGCCAACAACAACCAAGGATCAGCCACCAACAACCTGGAACCTAGTATCACCAACAACCCCAATACCTCTAGGCCTGCTGCTCCATTCCAACTGGCCAACCCTGGCTCATTCACCCACTACAGAAATAACCCTGCAAACTCAGAAAGCTCCCATTTGGAAGGATCCAGGCATCAGTCCCCAACCCAGCAAGCCTCAGACAGAATGGACACCCACTTTTTGGAAAGAGAAGCTGTAATGCCCAAGTACCAAGGACCAACCAAGGCTGTCAAGATTAAACCATTGGACAAGGAACTATACTTTGATGGAACCAATATGCCTGTGGAGAAATTCATTAAAAGGTATGAGAATGCTGGATCAGCTGATGGAGCTTCCTCTAGGGACCTGGCCATGCAAATTATTTCTTTTCTCAAAGGGATGGACTTAAAGGATGAAGTAGAGGAGATGACTGGCCATGAGGACTTGGATTGGGAGGTCTTGAAGAAACAACTCTTGGACAGATATGGATCACCTCTTCCCCTGGTGAAGTATACCAAGCAGGACCTAAAGAAGCTCAACTACTCTACCATCCAAGCTGGAGGAATTAAGACCCTGGAGGAATTCAAAACATTCAGGACTAAGTATGAGGTAATAACTAACTATCTTTTCAGAATGGGACAGACATCACATGTGGAGGAATCTAGGGAAATCTTATTGGACTCACTCAGCCCAGAATTGGAATCTTCAGTCACCAAGGAACTCATCAGGGACAACAAGATGCTAGCCTCAAAGGATGGAGGTGATATTCTTCCAAATACCCAGGTCCTGGTCACCTACATACACAGGGAGGTTCAGTCAGCTTCAGTAATGGAAAGAAGGAAGACATCCAGGAAAGATATCAGTCAGGAACCAGTCAACACACCTTCTATAGCCCCACCAGTCAAACTCCCACCTGTATACAAATCCCCAGCTCCAACCACCTCTAATTCCACAGATCAGAAACTGGACTCCCTCATTAAGCAATTTGCAGCTCTTACTGCTGGAAAATCTGCCCCACCTCATTTTCCTGGAAATCCTTCTGGACAAGCATATGGACCAAGGAACCCAGACTTCAAGTGCTTCTACTGCTTCCAACCAACCCACACAATCACCAGATGCAGTCTCTTAACCTATGATGAATCAGTTGGATCAGTTCTCAAGGATGGAAGAGGATTCAAACTTCCAGACAGCTCACCAATTCCCTGGGATTCCAGTAGGCCAATCAAATCAGTTGTGGATAAATTTATCAAGGATTCCTCAGAGGCCACTACATCATTTGGACATATATCTTCCTTTGGCCAACTAGAGGAAATGGACCCAGAAATCCAAGGATTCTATGAAGCAGACCTAGGGAAAAGGACTAGAGGAAACAAGGACCAAGAGGAAGAATCAGATAAAGGAAAGAGGACCAAGAAAGACCAGGAAACTTTAATGGACATGGATCAACAGGACTTACTCAGAATGGCTACCTCTTCCCCAGGCCCCAGTTCCAGGTTCCCTTCCAATCCTCAGAATACTAAAGTCAGGTTCCAATCCAGTGAAGAATCAGAAAAACCACCCAAGGACAAGGCCCCAAGGAAGACTTACTTGGAAAAGACTCTGGCCAAAGAATACCCAGGAATGGAAGAAGAAACAGCTGGCAGGATTCTGAAAGCCATTGTACCACTCACAGCAGGAGAAATATGCGCCATAGCCCCAGGAGTGGTGGACCACATCAAGAAAAGGATCAGTAACAGAAGATTGCCAGTGGACCCAGATATAACAGGAAACTCTGCAGCATTGGAGGAAGGAGATGAGGAGGAAAAGGATTCAGTAACCCATTACTCTTGCCCTTTAGGATATGTCAAACTCACCATATCTGGAAAAACCTTTGAAGCCCTTTTGGACACTGGATCCATGGTCAACATCATCCCTGAAGAAATGGCTCATCACCTTGGATTAGTTATAACAGAAAAACCAATGAAGCTCAAAGGAATTGGAGGCCACCACACTGGAATAATTGGGATTGCTGAGAAGGTGGAAGTACTTGTGGGAAGAGTGACCAAGCTTGTTCATTTCTGGGTGGCCAGAGGAGGAGTTCAGTTCATAGTTGGAAAACCTTTTTTAATGGACATGTCAGCAACCATCAAATACAATGGACCTAGGGAAGAATCACTCTCAATAATGGAAAAAGGACAATCTTACCTGGTACCAATCCTTCTCCCCATCCATCACAAATGGGAAACATCTCTTCCAGTCAACCTTGTTACCAGGGATTTTTTGGACCAAGGGCAGAACTTCCATTTCTCCAAATAGGGGAAAGGGACCTGCCAAAACAACCATTAGAAAATTATGCCCCTTCCTTTTCAGAATCTCATATCACCTGTGCAGCAAAATATAAATCAACACTAAAAAAAATCAAACCAGTCAATCAACCTATGCCCCTATCACTCAATCCACCTCTTTCCAGGCCAGAACTGTCTAGAGATCCATATGCCACCCCTTTAAACCCAAATCCCCCAGAATTCATACCTACAACAAAGATCACACAAGAAAGACTGGATCTCATTAACTTTGGCCCCACTGGATGGCTGTCAAAGGAAGAACACAAATTATTAGTATGGGTCATTACCCTCAGGCAGGCAGCTTTGGCCTTTTCAGAAGAAGAAAGAGGACTACTGAAACATACCTATGGACAACCTTATATCATCCCAGTCATTCCCCATGAACCTTGGCAACAGAAACCTATTCCCTTACCTGCCCCCATCAAATCCCAATTTATTGAGCTAGTAAGGGCCAGACTCAGGACTGGCCTCTATGAACAATCTTGCTCCAGTTATTCCAGCCCAGTTTTCTGTGTGAAGAAACAAAATGGAAAATTGAGGATAGTTCATGATCTTCAGAAACTCAACAAAGTCACCATTAAGGATGCAGGACTACCACCATCTCCAGAGGAACTAATTGAATCATTCACAGGCAGGGCTTGCTATGGACTAGGAGACATAATGGGAGGATATGATGAAAGGGAGTTAGCACCAGAATCCAGGCCCTTGACCACATTTGAAACCCCCCTAGGAAGATTTCAACTCACCAGATTACCCCAAGGAGCCACCATTCAGTTGCAGTGTACCAGGCCCAGATGATGTGGATTCTTCAGGATGAGCTACCACAGAATATGGGGATCTTTATTGATGATGGAGGAATCAAAGGACCAATTTCAGACTACAATGGAGCAACTCTAGAAGAAAACCCACAGATCAGAAAATTCATCTATGAATATGCTATCACTTTGGAAAGGATTCTGTATAGGATTGAAGAAGCTGGACTCACTATATCTGGACAGAAATTTGCTTGTTGTGTCCCTGCCTTGGATTTGGTTGGTCATGTTGTTTGTAAAGAAGGAAGGAAGATATCAACAAAGAAGCTTAACAAAATTGAAACCTGGCCAGTCCCTACCACACCAACAGAAGTCAGAGGATTCCTGGGAATATGTGTTTATGTCAGAATGTTTATCAAGAATTACTCCACCATCACTGCTCCTCTCAGAAAACTTACTAGGAAGGACTCAACTTGGGACTGGACTGAAGATTGCCAGGCATCCTTTGAAGAACTGAAGAGAATTATTGGCAAGGATATCACTCTCAGTAAGTTGGACTATGGACCTAAAGCGGGACTTATCAAACTATCAGTGGACTCCAGTTATATTGCTGCAGGGGCTATACTCACCCAGGAGGATTCCAATGGACTAGACAGGCCTGTTATCTATGAATCAGTGGTCTTTTCCAAAAGAGAGTCAGAATATTCCCAATCCAAACTGGAACTCTGTGGTGTCACCAAAATTCTCAAGAAGCTTCAGACCAAGCTATGGGGCCAGCATTTTCAGCTCAGAGTGGATGCACAATGCCTTATAGGAATGATCAACAACCCTTCACTGCCCAATGCCCCTATGAACAGATGGATTGCCTTTATTCAGTTATTTTCTTTTGATTTGGTTCATACACCTGGGAAGACTTTCACATTACCTGATTCACTTTCTAGGAGACCATTGGACCCAGAGGAAGAGAACTGCCAGAGTTTTGATGAAGATGAAAAATGGATAAAGCCTCACCCTGGTTTTGGACTGAAGATTTCTTCTGTTGGCCTGCTTCTGGGGACATCAGCTAAGTTGGGGGAGGAGTTATGCAACCTACAACAAGGAATCTGGAAACACCTTCAGGAATATCTTTCAACCATGAACAAACCACCTGGATGCAACCCCCTGGATTTCAAACAAATTCTGCATAAATCAGCCAATTTCTTCCTCTCCAATAATGTCTTGCACAGAATTAACAAACCTTTTTCCCAGATAGTTGTTACCACTCCCTCAGCCCAAAACAATATCCTCCAAGCTCTTCATGAAACACTAGGCCACAGAGGTATTTCAGAAACTTACAGAAGAACTAAACTCAGGTTTTGGTGGCCAGGACTCAAGAAAGGTGTAACCAAGTGGGTCCAGTCTTGTGAAGCTTGCCAGAAAAGGAATTCAGTATTGCCAATGGAACCCAAGAAGCCTACTGGAGCAGCAACAATCTTTGGAAGAGTCAGCTTGGATACAGTTCATATCAAGGCTGGGAAATGGAAATACCTGGTAATTGCTAGAGATGATTTGTCTGGATGGGTTGAAGCAGTTGGTTTGGAGAAGATTCAAGCAAAGAAGATTTCACAATGGTTCTTGGACAACTGGATCTACAGATATGGAGCACCTTGGTCAGTTACAGTGGATGGAGGCTCAGAATTTGGTCAACAATTCCAGAAATCACTAGTGGAAGCAGGAATAAAAGTCAAAGTTACCACACCTTATTACCCTGAAGCTAATGGAATGGTGGAAAGAGGACATCAGGCCATCAAGGACACTTTGGTTAAACTATGTGGACAAGAAGGCAAGAAATGGAGGAATTATTTACCTCTGGTTTTATTTTCAGACAGGATTTCCACCAAAAGATCAACTGGATACTCCCCTTATGAATTGGTACTTGGACAGCCCCCCATCTTACCAATTGACTTAGAGTTGGAAACTTTTTTTGGCATTGATTGGGCCAAAGTAAACAGCACTCAAGATCTTCTGTTGGCCAGGACTCTCCAATTGGAAAATAGGGATCACATTCTTCAAAAGGCCCATCAAAAATTGCTGGATACTAGGAAAACATCTGTGGACTATTGGAACAGGAAGAAGACACCTAGAGAACCACTTCAAACAGGGGTCTTGGTATTAGTATATAATAAATCCTTGGACTCCCAATATGGAAAGCTCTTTAAGAACAAATGGAATGGACCTTACAGAATTACCACTCAAAATCCTGGAGGCTCTTATTCATTGGAGGAACTGGATGGCACTGCATTAAACAGAAGATATGCAGCAAGTCATGTTAAAAAATATCATTCAAGACCAAGTGATATAGAATAAATTCCCCTGGCTTACCTAAAACACAAACAAAACAAAAAAAATAATAATAAAAAAATTAGTACAAAACAAATCAAATAAAATAAAAATAAATACAATATAAATAAATAAAAAAAAAAAAAAAAAAACTCACAAAATAAAATAAAAAATAAAAATAAAGTAAAATAAATAAATAAATAATAATAAAAAAAAAAAAAATCTCATTTTTTTCATTTTCCTCCTGTCTTTCCTGGATGATGAGAAGATTACATACGGAATCGAACACGTCTTGGAGGCGACTATACAACCGGTGCCGAGATGCTGCCGCGGCCCGGGGATCGCAGTGATTGGACCGGGCAAACTCGGTTAGGTGCGCGTTCACGGTATCGTGGAGCGCGGCCAGCTCCTCTAAGGAAAATGAGTCGCGGACGAACGGTCCGAACGACTCCACGTTGGCAACCAGCTGAGGGACTGGGTTGCTGGAGGTTGGTGATTGGGAGGCAGCGCTGTTCGTCGACAAGGACAGAGAGGAGGTTATAGATAGCGGGCGAGTAGGGGACGACATTGTAAAAGGGATCTTAAGTAAAAAAACTATAACGATTTTTGATTAAAAATATACGACATGCGAGGTGGGGAACGACGACGATGTCGTCGAAGCCTTTTATAAAAAATCAATCCCTCAGCATTATTTCAACGCCGGTGAACGACCCGGGAATACGTTCCTTTTTTTTTTTTTGGCCTACTACAACATCATTCGACACCGGTGAACGACCCGGGAATACGTCCTTGTATTCGTTTTTGTTTATCTTTCATTTAATTTTTTTATTTTTCCTCCTGCTCTCCCTTGACCGTTCTTCTTACCAGAAAAGAAGAACGGTTTGTTTTTCATCTCCAAGGACGTTCTTCGACCCGGAGGAACGTGCCTCCGTTTTGGAGACGCCGGCGATTCCGCGGATACAGTATCGCCGGGACCCCGCGTCCACTCTCCGCGCGGATTCACCAACTTCATTTCCGGTTGCACCCCTCACTCCGCTGGAAAATGACAACCAATAATAATTTTTTCATTATAAAAAAAAAAAAAAAAAAAAAAAAAAAAACTAATTAAATAAATAATAAGTAATTAAAATTAAAATTAAAATTAAAATAACTTTATAAAAAAAAGGCAGGATAAAACCAAAAGAGAAAATGACCATATATAAAAAAAAAAAAAAGAAAACACACAGTCAAATTAATTTTCCTTTTTTTTGGATACCAGAAAATACAGGAGGCTGGGAAATCAAACCACCAGGAAGACTTAAAAGGGACCCAGGAGGACAACTAAAAAAAAAAAAGGAGTAGAAAATCATCCCATCCTGAAAAGAAATCCCCCCATCCATCCATCCATCATCCCCATCCATCCATCCATCATCCCCCCATCCATCCATCCATGATCCATCATCCTCATCCTCTTTTATTTTCCCTCTTCACTCCACTTCCTGATTTCTGGACCACCTCCTTAATTATTATAACTCTTACTCTCCTTAACCATTAGAGTTTTTATTAAAACATATATATATTAAAATTCCCTTACCCCTTTCCATCACTTTCCTTCAGAATCCTTTACCCTTTGATACATATATAAATCTTTTAAAATCATTACATATTATAGGATACTCATATACATTCACCCTTCTTATCTTGAATTACCACCCATGACCATTTTACTCTTTCTTTTATCATACATATAAATACTACATTAACCTTTTACCACATCATCATCACCTCCCTTCCTTCTTGCCATTATCCTTACCCTTTACTCCATTCCCATATTACCACCACCCCTTTTTCTACATTACCTTCTTACCATTACTATTGCTCCTCACTCTATTTCCATATTACCACTACCTCTTCTTCTACCTTACCCTTACCCCTTATCTTTCATTACCCTTTTTAGTCCTCACTCCATTCCCATATCACCACTACTTCTCTTCATCAACAACTCCATAACATTTAAACCATTACCATTACCTTTTTTTAATCCATATTACCACTACTTTTTTTTCCACATCAACAACTACCCCATTACATTTAAACCATTACCATATCACCATTACCTTTTACTCTATTACCATATTACCTCCAATCCTTATTAAATTACCCTTTACATCTTTTATATTATTACATATATCACATCTTACAGTTATAGGATACAAACTCTGGATTAGAAAGCACTGGACTTGGATAAAGGAATAACGGACTCACTTGGATGGTGGCTCTATGAGGATTACCTGGACCTTGACTTGGACCTTTGGACAGCAGAAACTTGGACTAAACCCTGGATCTCTCCTGCATGTTGTTTAGAATGGAATTTATTTTTAGGAGCCTTGGACTTTGGACTTTATTGGACCCTGGATTCATTCTGAGTTGGAATGTAATATAATTCTAGGAGGCCACTGGACCTTGGACTTTATTGAACCCTGGATCATTCTAGCATGTTTTTTTTGGATGGATTTATTCTTTAGGAGCTCTTGGATTATGTTGAATATTGGCTTTTCTGGATATCTTGGACAACTACACTCAGGATTCAGTAATATATGTACACTAGGCCTCTGGATTTGGATCAAGACTTCCTTCTTCAGTATGTGGACCTAGGAATTGGCCACCTTGGATGGATCTGGACTTCCCTCTTTGGCTTTGGACTTTTCACCCTTTCCCCCCTTACTCTCTGGACTTCTCTCTGGGAAAAACTAGTGGACTCTTATTTTGGATACAGACATCCTTTTGTGGCAGCACCTCTGTTATTTGGACTGGACCTCCTTGGCTTGGATACAGACTTCCTTCTTTGGCTATGGACTTTTCCTTCCCCTACATACCCTCACTCTCAGTTTTCTCCCTAAAATTCCCTTTTCCATCATCATTATTACTCTGAATCAGGTTCCTTTTTTTTTCCCTGCCTGGGGACAGACAGCTTAGTTGGGGGAGGATGTGGTAATCCATACCTTTTCACATACAAACATCAACAACTTACATTTCCTCTCACATATACTTCATTGTTATTACATAATCAGATTCTACATACAAAACTACCCCTAGTCACTCACTCAAAGTACCCCTGATTTCCCTTTGGTTCAGAAGTTATTGGCATTCTTAGAATATTACCACTTATAACCACATAACTTTACCAATACTACAACCCCATAGGATATTATACAAGGTATTGATTTATAAATATACAGTACATAAATAAAACATAGATATTACATACTTTTCTTTAGTTTATATCTTCTTTGGTATTAAGTTGTACAGCACAGTCATTTATATTACATAGTTACATCTTCTGCCTTTATCATCCTCTTTGGTTACTAGTCACATTACATTCCTTATATACATAGTTACTAGCTACATTGGCTCATCTTTCTTACACTATCACTACTCTCTTTTTGGTTGTATACCTCTGAACACATTTCCCCTTTCTCTTTACTGCCAGGATCAGCCATCTTGTGCCCTTTTGTATAAGTAGAACTCCCCTTAGTTCTATGGTTACATCATGCACCCCTCCCCTTTTATTAAAATACAAGTTACATTTACCTTTACCTTTAAACCTTTACCTTTAAACCCTTTTACATTTACTTTTGCATCAACCTTTACACCAATAACAATTATAACACATACCCTATACTCTTTCTCAGTGCTTTTCTCACTCCTCTTAAAGGTCCCTGCCTCAGATTGATTAAACAACCTAAGTTCCCATTAGTAGCAGCAGTCTAAGGATTAGTAGAAATATAGCCACACCTCTTTTCTTTCTTTTTCTTAGTGAAACCCTTTCCCCTCAGCATTAGTCAAGAAGGGCAGCCTCATCAGCACCTGTAGCTTCAACATCTTCTACTTACTAGATTTGTTGTCTATTTCCCCTTCAAGCTCTTTCCTGATCCTTTAGGAGTTCCACACCGGTCAGTTTTCTGGAAACAATTTTTCACATTAGATGATAGTGCTCAAGCCCTGTTTAATACACGTACAAGGCCAATTCCCCCTTCCTCCTCTGAATCTGGTGTATATTCATTTCTAGAGTCCCCTGTACATAATATCTGTATATGTGAACGTTATTTGCTTGTCCAAGCCTGTATAGACGATCCACTGCCTGAGCTTCCATCCCTGGATTCCACGCTGGCTCCTGTTTAGTAAAAATTTTTAGCTGTTCATCCCCATTGTCTCTGTGTGAAAATAATGAACCCAACCCACCATCAGATACACATTTTGAGCACACCTCAAATCAATTCCCACCCCAGCTGCCTGCACTGAAGCCAAGGAGGATATTGCAGTTGTGGTCTGATTGAAATCGCCTAAGGTTTTCATCCCGCCAGGAAGTAGTCAGGGTTCCCACAAGCTGAGTGGAATTAAGGTGGTTCTGCCTCAAAACAGCTTCAATTCTTGACCCAAACAAACCTCCCATCAGTCCCACCCATTCAGATTCCTGTCACATATCACAATTCACTCACATATTGAGGAACTGTACAAATGATGAAAAGATTACCACCTTTGGATGTGCAATATCATGATCACCATTCAAGAATGTTTTAACATGTTCAACCAAATGCACCACCTTCCCAGAGTTTTGCCATCTCCATTGCCGGTTCATCCTGATCACATCTCGGGCAAACATGGGATGATTGCAGTATTGCCAAATCATTGTAAGCTGTCGGAAGAATTCCGCTGGGTCCCATGACTGGCCAGATGATCTCAGTTGTCCAAAGCAGTGGATGAAATGTTTGTGAAACTCCCTTGAGAATTTGTCCCACGGTGCCCCCATGCTTACCGCAATTGCCTTTTCAATCTTTTGCGGAATATTCAAGATGGCGTCCTTTGTCCTCCTCAAGCAAATAATCTCCATCATTCTGTTCAATGTCCTGATGGCACAGAGGTTCCCCACATTCATCCCAGGGATCAGGGGCTGTCGCCAGATCCAGTCTTGGTTCCACGGCCACACCTTGAGCAGGCCAATCAAGCTCTGAAAATCTGTCAGCCGATTCTGGAAAGGTGTCCCACTCAAACATAAAATATACTGTGCGTGAAGTTTCTGAATGTTTGCTGTTCTGTTGGCATTTGGATTGCGTATGATGCTGTTGTGCGCAACAGGGACAGTTAGACCTTCATCTTTACTGCTGGGTGATTAAACCCTAATCAACTTACTGTGCTTCATCCAACACAATCCTATACCTGCTTATGCCCAGGGACTCGATTGTGATCTGGTTGTTGTGGAGTGGGGTTCCTCTTTCTCTATCCAGGTCTGCTGCTCCTCCATCCTCTCATCCATCCCAGGGCACTGACAACTAGTCATCTCACGCCAAAGGTTATTTCCAATACTATACTTTGTTGTGTTTTGTCTCTCTCATCTCTCTCTATGCTAATACAATCATTACTTCTGTTTTCTCCCTTATCACACAGGTCTGCTGCTCCTCCATCCTCTCCTCCATCCCAGGGCGCTGACAACTAGTCATCTCACACCAAAGGTTCTCTTTAACTTTTCCGTTTGACAGATTATGAGACCGGTTTTCTAAAACCTAAACTCTGAGCTTAAATACATCAACCTGTCTAACCGGGCGTTGATAGACTCACGCCAACAGCGTACGCCAACGCCAACCCGCACGCCAATTTTTTTTGGCGTGCGGGGCCTACACGCCAAAAAAAATTGGCATGTGGGAGCCACAGGCCAATTGTTTGGCGTGCGCTCCCACACGCCAATTTTTTTGGCGTGTAGACCCTACACACCAAAAAAAAATGGCGCCGCACGCCAAAAAAAATTGGTGTGCGGGTTGGCGTTGGCGTGCGTCTATCAACACCCTTGCAATGACATCTGCAATGGCACCCAACAGGCAGGTGCTGGAAATTCTCCCCTGGTGATTGGTTGATCAATTCTAAAACCACTGTCAACCTCCCTGACTCTGAGTCCAACAATTCTGAATAGTGAGACATCCCACTTCAAGTCCAGAACTGAAGAGAGACGCTCTTTGAGAGAATCCATGAGCATTGACGAGCTTGCCTTAAAAAGTCCATCGTCCACATGGATCCAAAGAAAAGCGCGGTTGTCTCCAGAACAATACATGTAAGTTGACTGATCCTCCATGTTTGGAAAGAAGCCAATAATTCCAACCAAGACTTCAAGTGTAACCACCAACATCTGGCCGCCTGCCGTGTTCCATAAAGTGCTTTTCAAAGCTTGAGAATCATGCCAGGCCTAGAAGACACCCCTGGTGGAGGACAAATAAAGACATTGTGATCAATATCACTGTGAAGAAAGGCACTTTTGACATCAAACAAAGCCACCAGCCAATTGTGATGCGACACCATTGCCACGGAGCAGACAAAGTGATGGAAAGGTCGGAGTTGGAGCAAATGTCTCCTCAAAATTTCGACCATGAACTTGTTTCAAGCCTTGAGCTACAATTCTTGCCTTGAATTTTGTTACAACACCCTCCTGATTCCACTTCATCGCAAAGACCCATCAACACTTCAAAATGTCTTCACCACTGTCCTTGGGTACCTCCTCCCACACTTTGAGATCCAGCATCATGCGGATTTCCGCCTTGATGGCCGTCTTCCACTCCTCCTTCAGACTTGAATTGATCACCTGATTGCACGTATAAGGGGCACCGGAGGTAAAAGGTGACTCAGAAACCACCGACTCTAGACATGCATCCTGCAGCTCTAGCTCGCGAATCTGGCTGAAATCGCCTAGCTTATCCACTCGGATGGAATTTAGGACTGCGTTTAGAGAACCCAAATTTGTCAGTTGTGATGGCATATCATCCTTGTGGAATATGACAGAAGCACCGCGCTTTATTTTCTTTGCAACCGGATTCCAAAGTAACCACCCATGAGACTTGTCCAGAATACCAACATGAATCAAAGGAGTCGACCGAGGTACAAATTGCTTTGGATAGTTCATGTTGTGCAAATACGCGTGGCAACCAAAAACCCTTACCATATCAAGCGAGGGTTGCTTGCCCATGGCAATCTTGTAAGGCGATTTCTCCATACCTGTGTGAACAATCCTATTGAAGATATAGGCGGCTTGTTTCAAAGCTAAAAACCAAAGAGATTTGGGAAGCTTAGCATGGATAACAAAAGTCCTAGCCATGTTGAGAAGAGTGTGATTGGTGCGTTCAACGCTCCTGTTTTGGTGATGCTCGTAAGGTATACTCAATTCATGTCAAATGTTGTTTTCACCGAGAAATTTGTTGAATTTGTTGGAGGTCAATTCATCAGCATTGTCCAATCGAATGGCCTTCACCCTATATGTTGTCAACTCGTTGAAAGTCAGGATCCAATCCATCACCGCCTTACCCGCAGCAGCCTTATTCTTCAACCCAACTACCGAAGTCAATTTGGAATATACATCATGCAATACTATCCCATATGTGCTAGCATCTAAGGCCTCATGAAAAGGTCCCACAAGATCAATTGCAACAATGTCACGCTCTGTGATGCCAAGGACTGGTATCCTTCTAGCTACACAAGGTGCAAGGCAAAAAACAATATGGAATAAGGGTTTTTTGGGTGATTTTTAATATCTTTTTTATTAATATAAAAGATATTAAAGGTTTTTTAGGAGGGGCCTGCAAGCAGGGGTGGTTTAGTTCCCTCCAAGGGTTATTGAAGACCTTAATAAACTGGGGCCTGCAAGCAGGGGTGGTTTAGATCCCAGTGATAATAGTGGCTGAAAAGGGCCACAACTCCTAAAGGAAAAAGACTTACTGTAGGCCTTAAGGGGAGGAGTGGGGACTTTTCAGAGGGAAACTGGACAGCTTGAAGCGGTTGGAAAGGTGTGGTGGAAAGCTGGACAGAGTGGGAGTTGAGAGAAAGAGGCTTTGAGTCTTGAGGACTGATTTACTGGGCAGGACACTAGTAGGCTGGACTGGTGGAATGCTGGATGTAAATATGATAAAGCTGGGGAATCAAAATACAGGGGGAAGAAAGGGCCTCTTAAATGCCTTTCTGGAGCCCTGATGGCGAAACACCAAGTGTTATTTTGGCTATGGGAACACTACAAGGAAGGAGTTATCCTTAGTAGAAATAAATGATGTAATTTATCAAATTATTACATGTACAGGCTGTCAATAATTAATACAGTCTGTCTGTCATCTGTAGACATCATCTGAGGGCGCTTCAAGAGCTCTTAGTTTGATGTACAACATGTATTGATCACTTGATCAATAGAATAAAAAAGAAATAATCAAATTATAGTACTGAATCTTATTTCTGTTTAATTTTGGTTATTTCATATGTAAAGTTCTGTACCATGAGAGTTCTTTTCATACTTGCATGGAGGGCGCTCTTACAGCTCTCCATTCAATTATTTGACAAGCAAACCTCCTGGGAAAAGTGTCAACATTTATTATTTTCCCGTGATTAAAGGAGCTTGTCATTTTATTCTAATTGTACAAGTTCTTTCAGACTTGTTTGAAGTATTATGATATTTTATTTATCCCCTGTTTCGTGTCTTTTCATGTGTTATGATATTATTTAACTTATACTGTATGTATTTTGTATAAGTTAATAATACAAAGATTATAAAACAGCGTGATATTTATGTCTAATGTTATTTAATACTTTATTTATATGTTTAAAGGATAATTAAATAGTTTATTTAAGTAATTATCCCGTATTTTAAGGACTTCTACTTACTAGAATACTCTCATATTAAATATGTTTATACCTAGTAAGTATTTTAGCGCTTAGTAGGAGTATTCTTTAAGTTAATTTTATTATTAGAAGGAGTAAGTTTTCTAGGGTACTTTGGCTGAGGTACCATAGGTTATTTTACTTGCTCTTTCAGAATAGAAAATAATATTTTCATTTATCTCAAAGGTTAATGAGTTATTATTTACTTTATTATTAATTTTATTATATTTGTTTATTACATTATTACTATGTAATAATGTTTATATTCTAATAAGTTATCTTTTTCTTATTTTTATTATAATTTATGTTACATTATTAATTATGTAATAATGTCTCTGTCATATGTATTTTTTATTAATTAATTATTACTTATTTATTGTTCTAGTCAGGTTGTCTCTGAACTAGTAGCAAGCTGACAAACAACTGCACCGGGGGAATCCGCGATCTCCCTAGAAGGTTATTGAACCGGACTGTGTGTACTTTTAGATAACAAACAAGAATGACATTTTGACTTGGGGAGAGATAACTTTTTCATGGGAATTCCTAATACACATTGTCAATGAATTGTCTGATTAAAGAATCTGACAGAAATGTGTCCCAACCTATCATGCCATAGCGTTGATGCAGTCATACTGGACAAATGTGGAGAATGACATTCAGGAGAATTGACAGGGGAGATAAACCATTGGTAGTCACAAGTGAAAGTTGGAAAACTTAGACCCCGTTGTGAAAAAAGGAAACATCCATTCTTGAACAAAACAAATCTGTCCCATTTATCAAAATATCCAACTGATATTACCGTACCGGACACCCAAGGAACATACAACACATTTGTGAGTCAAAGATTGCCAAAAAATGTCGGGATTACAACGTCCCCAATGCCCTCTACGGGAATACGTTCTTGAGACACCACACGCAGCCAAATATTAGCTGGTTGCAGGGTAAGGAAGACAGAGGAGTGTGACGTTACATGGTGTGTTGCCCCCGTGTCACATAATATGTCATTTTGATCTTCAGGTAACATTGAGACAGACGCCAATTTGCCTGATTTTGTTACAAGTCGTCCAGATAGCACGTTTGACTGCTTGGGCCTCCATTCCGAGTTTTTCTTCCAAGGGTCTTCCATTGGAGGCAAGCCGTTTTTCACCTGTGGACAGTCAGGGGCCCAGTGGCCCCATTCCCAACAAATGTTGCATGGAAAATCAGCCGTAAGATACTGCCTCGCCCAGTTATTGGGAGGTGGAGTCAAAGATCCTGATTCAGGAGCCGCCGGGGATTTACGTTGCTTGAAAGATCCATGATTTCCACAAAAAACTCCACGACCACAATCTCCTCTTCCCAAGCCAAAAGATCCACCATGAGTCAATGACGCAGACATTGCCATTGCCAATACCAATCCTGACATCGTATCCAATTGATGCAGTCTGGTTGCCATGTGTAACAACTCCTCAGACTTGATCTGAAGTTGGGGGTTGATGGCTAGCCTTGAATCAACGGAATCAGCCAATGATTGCTGATATCATTTTGCCAACATGTGGAAAGACAGAGATATCAACTTCTCTGCTGTAAAACCCCCCAGTCTCTCCTCCAGATCAAACCAGCTCTGCTCAATAGCCTCATACCCGGCTGATAGCGAGTCCAATGTATCTGGGACCTGCGAAACGTCAGACCAACGACTCAAGATGAGAGACCAGGAGGTTCCGGCGAATTGCCCCTTTAACAACTTGAAGGCCCCATACGCTGTCATTCCGTTGAGGGAAGAGTGTAGCACTGGATCAATTGAATTTTGAAGAAGCAATAAAACACCATTGGAAGTTGCCAGGTCGCTGGCCAAATGATCATCATTGAAGTAATTGTCCCTTTGGTTCACACCCCAAACAACATTGACGATTGAAGCGGACCATAAGGGGAAATTCAATCCATCAATGAGCAATTGAGGAGATTCTTGTTGGCCCAGTTGATGGGGCGTTGATAAACGCACGCCAAGCGCGCACGCCAACGCCAACCCGCACGCCAATTTTTTTTGGCGTGCGGGGCCTACACGCCAAAAAAAAGTGGCGTGTAGGGTCTACACGCCAATTTTATTTGGCGTGTGAGACCCACACGCCAAAAATGGCGTGTGGTTCCCACACGCCTTTTTGTTTGGGCGTGTGGGCCCCGCACGCCAATTGTTTGGCGTGCGCTCCCACACGCCAAACAATTGGCGTGTGGGAGCGCACGCCAAACAATTGGCGTGCGGCTCCCACACGCCAATTGTTTGGCGTGTGGGGGGATCCCGCTCACGTAATCGAATGGGAGGTCCCATTCGATTACGTGAGCGGGCCGGCTGACAAGGCTGTATAGCCTCGTCGGCCGGGAGGACTTCCTCCCAGCCAACGAGGTTATACAACCTCGTCGGCCAGGAGGAAGTCCTCCTGGCTGACGAGGTTGTATAACCTCGTCAGCCGGGAGGACTTCCTCCTGGCTGACAAGGTTATACAACCTCGTCAGCCAGGAGGAAGTCCTCCTGGCCGACGAGGCTGTATAACCTCGTCGGCCAGGAGGACTTCCTCCTGGCCGACGAGGCTGTATAACCTCGTCGGCCGGGAGGAAGTCCTCCTGGCCGACGAGGCTATACCAGGAGGAAGTCCTCCTGGCTGACGAGGTTGTATAACCTCGTCAGCCGGGAGGACTTCCTCCTGGTATAGCCTCGTCGGCCAGGAGGACTTCCTCCCAGCCGACGAGGTGATACAGCCTCGTCGGCCAGGAGGAAGTCCTCCTGGCCGACGAGGCTGTATAACCTCGTCGGCCAGGAGGACTTCCTCCTGGCCGACGAGGCTGTATAACCTCGTCGGCCGGGAGGAAGTCCTCCTGGCCGACGAGGCTATACCAGGAGGAAGTCCTCCTGGCTGACGAGGTTGTATAACCTCGTCAGCCGGGAGGACTTCCTCCCGGCTGAGGAGGTTATACAACCTCGTCAGCCAGGAGGAAGTCCTCCTGGCCGACGAGGCTGTATAACCTCGTCGGCCAGGAGGACTTCCTCCTGGCCGACGAGGCTGTATAACCTCGTCGGCCGGGAGGAAGTCCTCCTGGCCGACGAGGCTATACAGCCTCGTCAGCCAGGAGGTTCTTCACCGTTTTATCAAGATCTTCAGGGAGCGGTTCTTCAATGAATCTAAGGATATTCCTGGGACTTAAGTGCATTTGCATCTTGGTTTCCCAGATCAGAAAGTTATCGCCATCGAAACAAGGAACGTTGACGTGGTCTTTTTCAGGACTGTAGGGATTTCCAACATCTTCATCAAAGGTGTTGTCGATTTGTTGAGTGTTGTCGATTTGTTCCATCCCAGAGCTTCCTTCAACAGCCACGTTCCTTCTAGGAGGCATCCTGAGCTGCTTTCAATTGATCGAGGTAGGTTGTTGATAAAAACGTCTGAGACTGTAAATCTGTTATTTTTAGAACAACTGAAAGCAGCGCAAGATGTTCTTGAGATGCAAGAGAGAGAGTGGAGAGAGAGACAGAGTCGAGAGGAGATAATGGAGCTTAGTGAGATAAGGAAAAGGAGAATGATGAAAGTTGTCTAAGATCAATTAAACCGTACAAAACAGAAGAGCATTCATCAGCTTCTTCCTGCATTCAGCAATCCTTCTTTTCTGGGTATAACTCACAATCGATAGTCTTGTGATAGGTGTTAATTCCTTTTACGCGCTATGATTGTTTTGAGCTTTTTCTGCACAATGATGAACATTGATTAGCTTTCTACATATTCATGTGTCTGTATTTTTTGTCTATCTACATCAAAGAGAAAACTGTCAACTTACTATGTATAGTGTTTCTGGTTATCCTCTTTGCAAGTTCTGGGGTGGTCGTTGGTAACGCCTGAGTTGGAGCTGGAATCAAGTTTGAGCTTGTTCTGCCTGTGGAGCTAGAATTGAGTTTGAACTCAATCTGCCTAAGTCTGGGGAAGCATGATGATTAAATCATCAGCTCTGTGAACACGTGGTCCTGGACTGCGGATAGGCTTATCTATTCTCGCAGCTAAGTTAGTTTTGGCTAACTTTGATTTCTCACATTGCTAATTAGGAATCTTTTGCTTAACACATCAGGAGTATCAATGCCGACAAACTCCTTGGTTTCTAACCAAATTTGATGGCATCAACTGGGGCGTTGATAACCGCACGCCAACGGCGCACGCCAACGCCAACCCGCACGCCACTTTTTTTTGGCGTGCGGGGCCTACACGCCAAAAAAAATTGGCGTGTAGGGTCTACGCGCCAAAATAAATTGGCGTGGTAGACCCACACGCCAAAAATGGCGTGTGGTTCCCACACACCAATTTTTATTGGCGTGTGGGCCCCACGCCAATTTTTTTGGCGTGCGGGTCCCCCCTCGCTCACGTAATTGAATGGGAGGGCCCATTCGATTACGTGAGCGGGCCGGCTGACGAGGTTATACAACCTCGTCAGCCAGGAGGACTTCCTCCTGGCCGACGAGGTTGTATAACCTCGTCGGCCAGGAGGAAGTCCTCCCGGCCGACGAGGTTATACAGCCTCGTCGGCCAGGAGGACTTCCTCCTGGCTGACGAGGTTGTATAACCTTGTCAGCCAGGAGGAAGTCCTCCCGGCTGACGAGGTTATACAACCTCGTCAGCCAGGAGGACTTCCTCCTGGCCGACGAGGTTGTATAACCTCGTCGGCCGGGAGGAAGTCCTCCCGGCCGACGAGGCTATACAGCCTCTTCAGCCAGGAGGACTTCCTCCTGGCCGACGAGGCTGTATAACCTCGTCGGCCGGGAGGACTTGCCAACGAGGTTATACAACCTCGTCGGCCAGGAGGAAGTCCTCCTGGCTGACGAGGTTGTATAACCTCGTCAGCCGGGAGGACTTCCTCCTGGCTGACAAGGTTATACAACCTCGTCAGCCAGGAGGAAGTCCTCCTGGCCGACGAGGCTGTATAACCTCGTCGGCCGGGAGGACTTCCTCCCGGCCGACGAGGTTATACAACCTCGTCGGCCAGGAGGAAGTCCTCCTGGCTGACGAGGTTGTATAACCTCGTCAGCCGGCCCGCTCACGTAATCGAATGGGCCCTCCCATTCGATTACGTGAGCGAGGGGGGACCCGCACGCCAAAAAAATTGGCGTGCGGGGCCCACACGCCAATAAAAATTGGCGTGTGGGAACCACACGCCATTTTTGGCGTGTGGGTCTACCACGCCAATTTATTTTGGCGTGTAGACCCTACACGCCAATTTTTTTTGGCGTGTAGGCCCCGCACGCCAAAAAAAAGTGGCGTGCGGGTTGGCGTTGGCGTGCGCCGTTGGCGTGCGTTTATCAACGCCCCAGTTGATGCCATCAAAGTTGGTTAGAAACCAAGGAGTTTGTCGGCATTGATACTCCTGATGTGTTAAGCAAAAGATTCCTAATTAGCAATGTGAGAAATCAAAGTTAGCCAAAACTAACTTAGCTGCGAGAATAGATAAGCCTATCCGCAGTCCAGAACCACGTGTTCACAGAGCTGATGATTTAATCATCATGCTTCCCCAGACTTAGGCAGATTGAGTTCAAACTCAATTCTAGCTCCACAGGCAGAACAAGCTCAAACTTGATTCCAGCTCCAACTCAGGCGTTACCAACGACCACCCCAGAACTTGCAAAGAGGATAACCAGAAACACTATACATAGTAAGTTGACAGTTTTCTCTTTGATGTAGATAGACAAAAAATACAGACACATGAATATGTAGAAAGCTAATCAATGTTCATCATTGTGCAGAAAAAGCTCAAAACAATCATAGCGCGTAAAAGGAATTAACACCTATCACAAGACTATCGATTGTGAGTTATAGCCAGAAAAGAAGGATTGCTGAATGCAGGAAGAAGCTGATGAATGCTCTTCTGTTTTGTACGGTTTAATTGATCTTAGACAACTTTCATCATTCTCCTTTTCCTTATCTCACTAAGCTCCATTATCTCCTCTCGACTCTGTCTCTCTCTCCACTCTCTCTCTTGCATCTCAAGAACATCTTGCGCTGCTTTCAGTTGTTCTAAAAATAACAGATTTACAGTCTCAGACGTTTTTATCAACAACCTACCTCGATCAATTGAAAGCAGCTCAGGATGCCTCCTAGAAGGAACGTGGCTGTTGAAGGAAGCTCTGGGATGGAACAAATCGACAACACTCAACAAATCGACAACACCTTTGATGAAGATGTTGGAAATCCCTACAGTCCTGAAAAAGACCACGTCAACGTTCCTTGTTTCGATGGCGATAACTTTCCGATCTGGGAAACCAAGATGCAAATGCACTTACGTCCCAGGAATATCCTTAGATTCATTGAAGAACCGCTCCCTGAAGATCTTGATAAAACGGTGAAGAACAACGCTCAACAAACTTGCAGCATTCTCGCGCAATCTGTATCTAACGGAATCTTTCTCAGTGTTATTAATTGGCAGAACAAGGAAGATCCCTTCTCAATCTGGATGGGGATAAAAACTATATACGCCTCTGATTCCATGCTCTCAGTATTTCAAGTCTGGAATAAATGGCTCGATATTCAATTCAACAGCGACATTGGAGCATACATTGCAAGCATGGAAGAAAGTCTGGCCAAATTCAATTCAATCGGTCTAAAAGTTCCAGACGTTCTAATTGGATGCGGTATCGTTGGCAAGATTACAAAGAAACAACCCTTGCTCATGCAAGCTCTGTTTGCCAATATCGCAGCCCTGTCAAAGCCAAAACACATCATCGCCAAATTACGAGACATTGGACGGCATGAGTTGGCCACCAAATCAAGTATAACTGAGAAAATGTTGTTAACCACAACCTTGGCTCTCATCACCAAAGCTAGAAGCGGTACGAGAAAAGGGCTTGTTCTGTGCAGACATGGCAAGCATAATCCTTTGGCTGCACACTCGGAAGATCTTTGTTGGACGTTACATCCTGAACTACGACCAACGAAAAGACCGCGAGCCTACCTCACCACCGCGGAAGACTCAAGTACTTCAGCCTCTTCAATAGTGAGGCCCTCCTTTACGTACCACGTGACAGGAGATAAAGGAGGAGATCTCACTACTATCTTGGACTCGGGTGCCAGCAACCACATGCTGAATTCGCTGGACTACTTTGAATCAACTGAATCGACTCACGTCAGCATCATGACTGGGTGTGGTGTTTCCGAGCTGACGGCAGTGGCTAGAGGAACAGCCACATTACGATTAGAAAACGGAGAATCAATACGGCTGCTTGACGCCTTGTATGTACCGAAGCTTGCCAGAAATTTAATTTCAATGGTGCAGCTCCTCAAAACCACGTTGACGATCGCGGAGTACAACAGGAAATTTTACATTTCAATTGATAAGAAGGCATCTTTTGAAGTACGGCTTGAAAACAGTCTGTTGGGGATCCGAGGGGTACTGCACACTGCACCTCCTACGCACGTGTATACGTCAGTCGCGGTGCAGCCTCTAGACGACTATGTAAAATGGCACAATCGCTTAGGGCACGCTAGTTCTGGGCGAATTAAGATGGCAATAGATGAACCTGTGGATCTCAAGAAGATGCAAGCATGCACTGCATGCATGAAAGGAAAGCTGACCAGGCTTCCTTTCAACGGACACTTCAAAGAAGCAATGCATCCGTTGGCTATAGTACACGGTGATCTAGTTGGACCCATCACTCCCAGCACGAACGGCAGAGCACGCTATTTTCTTACTCTGGTTGATCAATATACTGGTTATATACATACGATAATCATAAAGGAAAAGAGTCAATTGACGGTCAAAATAGAAAACTTCAAGAATTTCTTCCAGAAGCAAACTGGACACTCCATGAAGAAGCTCGTCACAGATGGAGGTGGTGAATTCTGCAACAAGGCACTGGGTGAATTACTCAAGCAAGATGGTGTACAGCACAATGTTGCGCCGGCCTACACGCCGCAAAATAACGGTCTGGCGGAAAGGGTGAATCGTACCATCATTGATATGACTCGATGCTTACTTATGCAAGCAAATCTTGCTCCGGAATGGTGGGGCGAAGCAGTAAAAACGGCAACAGCAACTACCAACTGCTTACCTTTGTTAGCACACAGCAAGACATCACCGATGGAATTTATGTTCAAAACAAAGCCAAACATGAAGTTCTTTCGACCTTTTGGGTGCAGGGTTTGGGTTGTCAAACCTAAACAACACAGAGAAGGGAAATTCGATTCAATCTCGTGGGAAGGTATTCTCCTAGGATATGAGAACAACTACTCGTCGTACAAAATAATTCAAATTGAAGACAAGGCGGTAATAACCGCCAAGCATGTGCATTTCGACGAAGCAAGCTACCCTGAACTGTCTGCTATTGGAAGTCCAAACTCAAGATCAAGGTTGAAAGAGAACTTCCTTCCTTCTTTTGTCGAAGACCACCCAATGCCGGACAACAAAGAGGAGCACGTGCCAGATGAAATCCTAGAAGAATCCGAGGAAGAGGAAGAGCAGGAAATCAATAAAATTATAAATAATCTGAATGTTGTCGACTCTGTAGAGGAAACTGGGAAAGTATACGGTGAGGATCGTTCCAAGGCGACGGTTGGGGGAGCGCGATATGCTTGGACGACTGATCCGCCGGCAAAGGTGATAGGCGGTATTGATGAGAGGAACGTGGTGCAGGAACGGCAAAGGCAGGCGTATCTCGTGGAGCTGGTGGTGGAGCCGAAGAATCATCACCAGGCAATGAAAGGGGACGACTGATCCGCCGGCAAAGGTGATAGGTGGTATTGATGAGAGGAACGTGGTGCAGGAACGGCGAAGGCAGGCGTATCTCGTGGAGCTGGTGGTGGAGCCAAAGAATCATCACCAGGCGATGAAAGTTGGGGAGAGGGAGCAATGGGAAGCAGCGGAGAGGAAGGAAGTTAAAAACATGGAGGAACATGGTGTATGGGAAGTGCATAAGAGGAAACCACTCAATGTGCCGATCCCGGCTACCTGGGCATATAGGAAGAAACTAGGGGTTGACAATCAGGTGATTGAATATAAGGCTAGGATATGCGCACAAGGCTTTTGACAAACCTATGGCATCAATTTTCTAGCTAAATATGCGCCCACCGGAAAACCAGCTTTGCTCCGGTACTTGATATCATTTGCAGTGAATAACGACCTGAAAATACATCAACTTGACGTGCAAAGCACCTTTCTTACCTGTCCGCTGGAAGACAAAGTAACACTAATCCCCCCATCAGGACTAGAATTACCGGAAGGATCCATCTTAGATCTGAAGAAGGCTATCTATGGTTTAAAACAGGCGCCTCTTGTTTGGTACAAGCGGCTGACAACCTACCTAATGAGATTGGACTTCAAAATATCAATTTTGGACCCTTGTGTTTTCTAGAGGAGTGAAGAAAAGAATAAACCAGCTACGTGGATATTCACGCATGTTGATGATCTAGTGATCATCAGCAAGGATCCGGAGGTCTTCAAGAAAGAAATGGAACTGGAATTTAAAATCAAGTATCCTGGGGAAGTGGTCTTCCTGCTAGGCATGAACATCAAGCGATTCAGCAAAGGTTTGCAGATCAATCAGACGCAATACATTGAGAGAAAGCTACAAGAATTCAATCTAACAAATGAACATATGGCTTCATGTCCGTTAAATCCAAGGGAACGGTTGAGGAAGGCAACGCAGCAAGAGATACTTGAATTTGAGAAAACAGGGGTAAACTATAGGGCCTTGGTAGGATTGCTAAACTACTTAAGCATCCTAACAAGGCCAGATATATCGTTTGCGGTTAGTGCTCTCTTGCAATACCTGGAAAAACCCGGCATCAAGCACTATCAAGCGGCTGTGCAGGTTTTCAGATATCTATCGGGCTCGAAGAACGTTGGCCTTGTCTACACAAGAAGTGAATCTCGATCAATCAGGGCGTACGTGGACGCTGATTGGGGGAATTGTCTAGATACACAAAGGTCAACTACCGGTTTTGTAGTGGCAATTGGTAAACATATCATCAACTGGAAATCGTGTAAGCAACCGACGGTATCACTCTCAACCACGGAGGCCAAATACAAAGCTTTGTCCGATTTAGGAAGGGACTTGGCCTGGCTTGCAAATCTTCTGAACAAATTGAAAACGCACTGCAAAGTAGAAAACATTGATGTTTGCGTAGACAATCAAGGGGCAATTGATCTAGCAAACAGTGAAACTTCTCAGAATAATTTTCGAACAAAACACATGGACATTCATCTTCATTTCATTAGGGAACTCATATTGCATCATCTCATCAAGCTTTGTTACGTGCACACGTCAGCAAATGCAGCGGACTTCCTAACAAAAGCTCTCGGTCGCTCAGTCATCAGACGGTCCTTACATCAAATCGGGGTACTGCAAATTTCTGAACGTGCTCCTAGTCTTGCGACTAGCAGCATGGCAGGCTGTGAGAAATCAAAGTTAGCCAAAACTAACTTAGCTGCGAGAATAGGTAAGCCTATCCGCAGTCCAGAACCACGTGTTCACAGAGCTGATGATTTAATCATCATGCTTCCCCAGACTTAGGCAGATTGAGTTCAAACTCAATTCTAGCTCCAAACCCAGGCAGAACAAGCTCAAACTTGATTCCAGCTCCAACTCAGGTGTTACCAACAACCACCCCAGAACTTGCAAAGAGGATAACCAGCAACACTATACATAGTAAGTTGACAGTTTTCTCTTTGATGTAGATAGACAAAAAATACAGACACATGAATATGTAGAAAGCTAATCAATGTTCATCATTGTGCAGAAAAAGCTCAAAACAATCATAGCGCGTAAAAGGAATTAACACCTATCACAAGACTATCGATTGTGAGTTATAGCCAGAAAAGAAGGATTGCTGAATGCAGGAAGAAGCTGATGAATGCTCTTCTGTTTTGTACGGTTTAATTGATCTTAGACAACTTTCATCATTCTCCTTTTCCTTATCTCACTAAGCTCCATTATCTCCTCTCGACTCTGTCTCTCTCTCCACTCTCTCTCTCTCATCTCAAGAACATCTTGCGCTGCTTTCAGTTGTTCTAAAATTAACAAGCAACACCTTCAACAAATTGTCATCTATACCAGCAAGACCTGTTCTTTTGAGTTCTTGGGCTATGGTGGTGTCCAGGGATTCCAACGGCTTTGTAGGATCGTCGGATGAAGGTTTATTTTTTGAATTTGGTTCCGGATTTGCAGGAATAGTTGAAGAAGAAGGAAAAGGCACACTAGAATTTTGGCAGACATTGTATTGGATGGCGTCGCTGATAGAAAGGAGTTGGCTGATAAAAAAGAGTTAGAGTCAAATGACTCGTCGGGGATATTTGGTAAGGTGTTTCTGGGGGGTGTGACTCTTGCTGAGAAATCCGGGGTGACGATATCAGGATTTTCAGAGCGTGTATGAACCATAAACAATGATATTTGCCCAGCACAGAATGGTGTCTAGCAATGAATAACAATACTCCTGAGGTGTTAAGCAAAAGATTCCTCATTAGCAACACCTTCAACAAATTGTCATCTATACCAGCAAGACCTGTTTTTTTGAGTTCTTGGGCTATGGTGGTGTCCAGGGATTCCAACAGCTTTGTAGGATCTTCGGATGAAGGTTTATTTGTTGAATTGGGTTCCGGATTCGCAGGAATAGTTGAAGACGAAGGAAAAGGCACACTAGAATTTTGTGCAGACATTGTATTGGATGGCGTCGCTATAGAGAGGAGTTGGCTGATAAAAAAGGGTTAGAGTCAAATGACTTGTCAGGGATATTTGGTAAGGTGTTTCTGGGGGGTGTGACTCTTGCTGAGAAATCCAGGGTGACGATATCAGGATTTTCAGAGGGGGTATGAACCATAAACAATTATATTTGCCCAACACAGAATGGTGTCTAGCAATGAATAAAGGCTTAATCCGTAAACGGAAAGGTTGTACAAATATCAAAAAGAAAACTTCACGGAATGGTGAAGATTCTTGCCTAAAGTCTCTAATATGAGATGCTTTGCTGGTCACAGCGTGGGCTCATAACCTGTAAAGCTATGAATCTTGTAATGTATCAGAGAATGAGAAAACTCCCCCAAGGGAAAAATATATTTCAACAAATGAGCAGACTATATATAGATTTTTGTAAATACATAGTTTGGTTGATGAGAAAATAAAACCATAATCTACTATGTATATACTAAATATATAAGTATAATAGTCTGATAGTATGTGAATATATAAATATATAAATAAATCCATAACTTGACATAACACAGGTCAACTCACTGGCAATTTGACCCGCGGGCTACCAGATTGCCAGCAAGTTAACAGGCCAAATGCTGGCCCTTGATCAGAATCAAATTTTGCTCGGCAATCTGAAGGGTGGGTTGACTCATTGGCAAATTGACCCGTGGGCCTTCAGATTGCCAGCAAGGTGACAGCCCAACTGCAGGCCCTCAATCAGCTCCCCAACGCCAGCACGCGGGGGGAGCGGCAAAACACCATCAACTTGAGTTGAGCACGGGCCGACTGGCAAAGCAAGGGACCACAATCCCCAAGTCCCCTCACCCATGTGTCCCCAGCCACCCAATGACCTCACCCCCCCCCCCCTCCATTCAATTTTTAATATCCCCTCTGCCTAGATAGTTATGTAAATATTTACATCACAACCAAGCTCTCTTTGATTCAATGTATGTATTACTCATTCAAAACACGAATTACTATTTATTTATAATAGGCATAAAAACCAAAAATGAAATGAGACCTCCCTTGAAGCTTTACAATGTCCACTCTTGTAGTAAGAATGCTCAAATTATCATGTAATTTGGATCAACCTGTTTTTGTGTTTTACCATGGTTCTTTCACATTTTTATTCAATTTTTGGTCTTCAGATGAAGTTTTTGTTCCTTTTTTTTGGTTTTTGTTCCTTTTTTGTATTTTTTGTATTTATTTGATTTATTTGCAACATGGGAAAGAGATTGGGCTGTTAATTTCTGATGTGGGAAAGAAAGTGGGCTGATAACATGTAGTAGCTGTGGTCTGTGCAGCTACTGCATGTAACATCTGCTTTTACTCTATTTGATGTAGTTTCTTGGAGTTTCTGATTTTTGGCTTGTTGGTCAAGCTAGCCAAGCTGAATTTTATCTCCTGTGTGAGGAATGGTGTAATTCACTGTCTGAATTTCTTCCCAATGAGGTTGATCCATACTTTGATTCACTATTTCCAATGAAATTGCCTGGGGCATCACTTATTGTTGATCTATGCAATCCCCCCAATGGCCTTGAAGAATCAAACATATTTTCCCTCCCTAATGATCTTCTAGAAGATGAATAATAATTTGAACTTCCTGGATTGCCACCTGTAGGGTGATTATGGCACCCACCCAAGGAGGTTGATGTGTACATTGATTGATTGCTCCCCAGAGAGTATCCTGAGGTGGATTGGAATGCTGATTCTGACGGAGGAATTGCCTGTCTGTTCACTAGTGATTCATGTGATGTTCCTGATGGCAAAGAGTAAATTCCCTGACCCATATTAATTGAAGTTCCAAAGCTGTCTCCATATATTGATCCAATTTGAGCTGATGGTGAAGAGTATGATGAATTCCTTGATGTAGTATGCTCCATATGTGGCTCTGAATCTCTTGGGTAAATTACATTTGCAACTAGTGCTTCTCTTGTTGGAAATGGTGATTCCACTCCCATGGGGAAAGGGCTTGGGGTATTTCTTGAGCTTGTGACTGTGTTCATTGCTCTGGTATCTGTTTCTGTTGGGTAAATTCCATTGGCAACTAGGTTCTCTCTTGATGGAAATGGGGATTCCACTCCCCAGGGAAAAGGTGATGGAACATTCCTAGCTGAATTTGATTGGTTTATTGTTCTGGAGATGGCTTCTGGCTCAGATGCAGTCCTATATGGCTCTGGTTGGAAATCTGGTTGGATATGTTTTGCCTGTAAGCTATTCAGCCCACTCACAACATGTGTTTGCGGGAGGTTATGTTGATCATAGATTCTAGATTTCTGTGTACTTTTCTGGAGAAACTTCCTAGATGGCTCTGGTTGTCCTGGGTAATTTCTATTGGCCACCAATAGTTCTCTTGATGTAATTGGGGATTCTGGGATTTCAATGCCGCTAGCCATCTGTGATGGCATATTTCTGGAGCTTCTATTTGGGTTGACTGTCCTGGTGCTTGCTTGTTGCTGGATATGAGTATTTAGGGATGATTGTGGACTGCTTTGATTTGCATGGTGGCTTGATGAATGTGGAGAGCATTGTGATGATTCAAATGGTTCATTATTCCTACTCATTTGTTTTTGGGCTGACAGACACTGATTGTAGATGTTACTTGATGGACTACTAAGTTGTGGCAGTGAAGTGACTGAATTGCTTCTGCCCCTATGTGGCATTTGCTGATGAACAGGATTCCTACTTGGTTCAACATGCTTGTGATTTGGGAACAGTCTCTCCTCTTGGTCTGGTATATTCTTCTCAGTCCTCCATTTCTCTAGTCCTGTTCTAATGGCTTGTGAAAATTCAGCACTGGATACTGGGTGAATATCTAGATATGCTATTTCTCTGTGGGCCTCTGGTGCATGGAATGAGCATGTATTTAGAACATAACTATCAGTTCTTATGTGGTGAGCCATGTATCTTGCAGGATTCCCTTCATTGGTAGCATTCCCCTGCCTTGAACTCATTTTAACTTGGCATCCACCTTCAGGACAGTTGTGCTGTATATTGAGGCAGTGTTTTATATCCTGTAAATAATATTTATTGTTCAGTTGAAGGTTTTCCTCAATTGTAAAAGCAATAATAACACACTATAGACTTACCTCAGGGAAGCACACATTGGATTTGTGTGTACTCTTTATTCTCCTCATCTTGTAGTAATCTGAGATGTTTGATAGTTGAAAATATTCATAATGCATGCAGAAGATGCTTTTGCTGAGGCCAAATGGATTTTTGTAGGTGACTTTCCAGATTGATTTAATCTGCCCAATAGATGCCCTTTGTTGATGGGAGCTGGTAACATACACAAAATATCACTTCCTTATGCTTCTTTTTTCATCTAACTTGATGCAGCATACTTGACTATAATAGTAGTTGGGATATTTATCACTGACTTCCTTAGGAACTCCTACTTTTTCTTTGGCTGGAAGCTTGGCCTCAGCAGGCTTGGGGTAGGCAATCCCAGTTCCATGAATACTGACGTGAACATAACCCATTGATTGCTGTATATCTGAATTATCAAAAAATGCCCTCACTTGATTGGAAACTTGAAAGGAAGTTTTTTTCAGATGATTGAACAACTTGGCACCAGATGATATTTCCCAAAGACATTCATAATCACTGAAATTCACTGCAAGATCTTTTCCTGGATGCTGTCTGTTGGAGTGTATTGATGCATTCCGTAGTATGCTATTGAAACTTTCAAACTTTTCAGTGGCAAACAAGCTGGCTGGTCCAAATATTTCAATAGAGTGTGCCAGATGTATCATCATATGAAACTTGGGCTTGTTGACCCATTGTGCATTGCTGTTGATAAGCCGTAACAGCAGGTTATCAACCAGGATTTTCAATTCCCCAATGTAAGTACGTATTGGAATAATGAACTTTAAAGACAGTCACGCATACTACTGTCAGTAAGGTTGGCTTGGGCTTGGTGGAGGGGAGAGGCAGACCTAGGATCAAGAGCAGAAACAGATGAAGAAAGAGAAGAGAAAACTGAGAACAACGGCAGAAATAGATATAGTAGCTAAGTACAACAGGTGTCACGGGCTACATGTCACTGAGATATCTCATTATTCCTACATTCCCCCTCAATTTTCATTTCTTTGATAAAACCTGCACTCTTTCCTAGGAGTCTGGTGGTGTGCTCGGCAGTCTTGCTACCTGTGAGATTTTTGGTGAGAAGATCTGTTTGAAGTTTTGTAGACGGAATGTAGTTGAGGTTAATAGATTTGGAATTGATGTGGTCTTGGATGAAGTGATGTCGGAAATTCATATGGCGGGTGCCGTGATGATAGATTGGGTTTTTTGCGATTTGCATGGAACTTTGGTTGTTGGTGAACAAGGAGAGAGTTGGTTTGATGTCGGTGATTTCTTCTAGGACGTTTGCAGCCCAAAGAAGGTCTTGAGAGCATTCAGTTAGGGCGAGATATTCCCCTTCTGCGGACGAGAGAGCTACAACATCTTGCTTGTGGCTGCGCCAGCCTATGGTGCCATTGTAACAGATTACAGACCCGGTGTACGAGTTCCAGGCCTTTGAGCCATTCCAGTCAGAGTCGGAGTACCCGACAAGTTCGTGTGGCTTTTGTTCAAGGTCATTTTGTCCAAGGATCAGCACCTTTGACTTGGTGTGGCAAAGGTAACGTAGGGCGTGACGGGCTGCTTGGTAGTGAGAGATTCTTGGGTCCTCCAGAAATTGAGACAAGAAACTGACAGCAAAAGCTAGATCAGGTCTTGTGCATTGAACAACATACTGGAGTAGTCCAACAACTCGGCGGTAGTTGAAAGGTGGTTAGTCTGGGGTGTCAGTGTCAGCTTGCTACTATGACAGAGCAACCTGTCACAAGTTTCCTACAAAAATTATTATAAAAAATATATAATATCAAATAATAGCTAGAATATTATTTGATATTCTGAATCTACACTAAAATAAACCTAGGGTACCTCACTCACAGGTACCCCTAATTCTCACTCCTTCACTATGTAAATTAGCATACAAGAATTAGCAAGTACCTTTAATAAAAGGCACTTGCATCAATTAAATGCTTATATATGTAAATACATATGCTTAAACCCCATTTCCAGTCACGGAAATGAGGTGTTGTGTAAATTAGGGGAGATAGTGTAAATACACCGTGTTTTACTCAAACCCCGCGTACCGCAGTCCGCAGAATTTGAAGTTCAACCCGCGTGACTGAAAGCCCGCGCCAAAGTTGGGATATAAGCCCCCGCGCAAGCATTAAGCCCCTTACAGGCTCTCAGCTGGCACGCGGACTCCACAGTCACTCAGGTACACCCAAATCAGTAAAAACATGCCCCAGTGACCTCATTACATATGTTACATATGTAATAAAGGTTACTGGGGATAAAATAATTAATTATATTACATTGTATTATTATTTATACATATAAATAAAAATATACTGACTAAACAAACAGTACAAACTATACTGTGGCTTATTATAAAATACAAATAAGCCACTAGTATTAAATCTATAACAACCAGTACTGATGTACTACAGACTGTAAGACAATATAAGTATGTGAATAATAATAAAATACATTAATAAAATCAATTGGTGACATGTATTCAAAGCAGGGGCTGCTGAAGCGTCACCAAGAAAGCAAAAATGGCCAAAATGTGGTCCAAAGATCCCACAAGTTGGCCAATAATACCTACAGGGTCCCCAGGGGGAACTCAAGACTATTTAAAGAGCTCTTCAACCGCCCAAAGAAGGCTCCTCATGCTTCCCAATACCCACTAACAACCTTACCCACTTATTATTAGATACACATCTTTATAACACAGTCTGGTTAGCTTCTTAGTAGTTATTCTTTAGCCCTGTCTTCCCCAACAACTTCTCAGTGACCACCCAGCTCCACCATCCATCCATCCAAGCGCTTCAAACTGTCCAGTTTCACCCAGAATATCCCCAAGATCCCTCAAGGTTTATTACTAGTAAGTAATAACCCTTTTCTTGAAGATATTCCCCACTTTCCTTTCCTGGGATTAAACCACCCCTGTTCCAACAGGCCCCAGTGTTCCAGGTACCTAAATCCTCTGCAATTTATTTGTAAGATACCTTAGAGGGATCTAAACCACCCCTGATTTATCAGGCCCCTCTGGTTTTAATTATATTAAATTTATTTAATATAATTATTACCACCTTTTTCTCTAAATTTTTACGGCAAAATTCCCCCATATCTTTTGGGAATTGCACCTTTTGTACCTTACCCAGAGTCTTTGTACTCTTTCCATCTATCGTTGCACCACCTGTAGCTAGAAGGACTTGTCCTTGGCATCAGGGAGGCTGACAGTCAGAAGGAGTGAATTTTATGGTGTTGTAATTGTTGGGTAAAGGAATTTTGGTGTCTTGGTTGTTATAGACTTGAAATTCGGTTAAGATTGAGTGTATGTATTTGTCCTGAACTAGTTTTATGGATCCTTTATCTTGGATGATGCAAATTCCTAGGGCATATCTTGCAATGCCGAGATCTTCCATTTCGAAGTATGAGCATATTTTTGATTTGAATTCAGGCGTCCAGGTTCCACCAAAGATGAGATTGTCAACATGGGCGTACAGGAACATTGGCCTCGATTTGTCTGATGAGAAATATAAGCAAGGGTCAGAGTGACAAGGAGAGAGACCTATTTATTTTAAAGCAATGTTGAGAGCATGATGCCAGCATTGGGGGCTTTGTTTGAGGCCGTAGAGAGATTTGTTTAGTTTGAGAACCTTCCCATGGTCGCCATCAAGGCCCTGAGGGATGTGGATGTAGAGGTCTTTGTCTGGCTTTCCATTTAGAAAGGCACATTTCACGTCCATTTGATGGACTTTGAAATTGTTGAGAGCACACAAGGTGAGGAGTATTTGCAGGGAAGTGAGTTGTCCGGTGGGGGAGAACACTTTGGCGTAGTTGCGACCTTCTTTTTGGAGAAAACCTCTGACACAGAGGCGTGCTTTGAATTTAGTGAGGTTGCCATCTTGATCCGTTTTTCGCCGGAACACCCAGGTAGTTGACAGTGGATGCATGTCCATGGTTTGAGTTACAGCAGTCCACACTTCATGTTTTTTCATGTTGTCGAGCTCGGATTTGATAGCTAGCACCCAGTATTCCCTGTATATGGAAACAATGGCTTCATTGTAAGATCGGGGGTCTTCCTTTAGGTAGCCAATGGCGTTGGCAGAGTGTCCCAAGCGACAAGAGCCGCGGATGATGTTTGCTGGATCAAAGTTGCTGGAGATATCTTTGGGACTGGTTGGTCTTCCGGAGCCCAGGAGTAGTGTTTGGTTGACTCTGGCGTCCCAGCGGTTTGGACTTGTTGGGAGGTAGGGGTGTCGGTCTGATCTGGGGTAGGAAGCTGAGGTGATTTGGGTTCCGTGAGAAGATCCTCGAATGTCTGGTTGTCAGCCACCAAGATATTACATATGACATGTAATACTTGAAACTGCAAGCTTAATAAATAATAATAAACCTTTTAATTTATTATTATTTAATTTATTCTATTTTTTATTTTTACTTGATTTTCTGACCAAAACAGGAATTAGACTTAACTGCTTCACCAAATAGCGTAATAGTCTAACAGTTAAGGACAAGCTTATGAATATCCTGCTTATATTAAAGGATCTGGGTTCAAGCCACACTCATGACCACACTTGTAAAATATTATTAAATTTATTCAAAATTATATCTATATTTTTATAAAAATCCAAGGAAATTTAATTAAGGAAAATCCTTGGAAAATCAATTTGCAAACACGCAATAAATGGATAAAGAACCATTTATTGGTATAGTTTTTTCCTTGAAAATCCTGGAAAATCCCAGCATAACCCATAATAATACATACTATAAGATTACATACTCATTTAAGTAAATAGTTATGTATTATTTATTTATATAATTAATACATGTGATTATCAATCAATTGTTCTTCAGGGAGGGCGCTTCTTCAAGCCCTGTTCCCTAGATAATTTATTCACAAGTATGCCTTAGTGAAATAAATAATATATTACTGAAATACTTATTTAATTTAAAAATTATAATGTGAAATAATTATGATATCATTTTAATTAAAAATGACACCATCTTTCAAATTTGATCACGAACAGGTTTCTCAATTTCCCCTGGTGATTTGCCCTGAACATTGCTTTCAAAAAAGAAGCATGTGAAAATAATAATGATTTATTATTTAAGGAGCTGGTTTTTCCACTAAATTGAAGACCACCTCCCCATTAATTTTAACATATACATAGATAACTCATTATAAGCTACCAAGGCGCTCACCTTCTCCTGTAAGTAAGGAGGACTGGCCTTTTCTTATATTTATCTTATTTAGTTAGAATTCTTCAACAAAACCCCCCCCCCAATAAATAATATCTCATTTTATTTATTGGAAGAACCGTGTTTAATTCTGGTTAACCCTTCTGTGGACTTTCCCCCCACTAGAAGTTTTGGTAGCAGGCTAAGAACCTGTTTTTATTGCATTACTTAAGTGTTTATACACTATAGTAATTATTCTTTAAAGCTTATAGTCTGTTATATTACACTTTTTAAGTGTATATCTTTTTATTCATATCTGTACACGCCATTTTTCGTGGAATAGAGTCCAGATAGTTGACATTTGGTGTCCCAACAGTGGCCTTAATTTATTTGGCCTTACATAAATTAATTTATTAATTTATTCAATTTTTTTTAAAAAAAAAATTTTTTCGAAAATTCCTATTGAATTTTTTTATTTATTTAAAACTCTTCACTCTTATAAATTTTTGGGAAAAGACTATTATACTAATAATTGTCTTTTATTCGCTTTGTTTTTTTTACAGAAAAAAAAAAACCCAAAAAATTACACTCTAAAAAGCGGATTCTTGTTGCAAGAATCATTCAAAATTCGACTTTTTTTTTTTTTTTTTTTTTTCAAAAAATCACATCTTTTTCAGTTCTCAACAAAAGTAAGACCTGAAAACATCATTCAAACCGCCTTCATCAGTTCTTCAAACTGATTTTTATCCTTTCCGTAGTGTCTGACGTATTCGTCCCCCGTGGTCGTACTTCCACACGTCGATCCCGCTCGTCCAACGACGAACCTAGAGCCAACGCAGCTCCTCAAAACGAGGATACTGTTATCCCAGACGCTGCTCCCATTCAGATTCGAAGCTCTCCTCCACCTGGAGAGGCTAGAGTCATCAACGCCGACGCGTGGACTCCAATCACCCCGCGTAAATCGAATTCTCGATTTTTTTTTATTGTTATTGTTTCTCTAAGCGAAGACATCATATTTACATATTAATTTTTTTTATTATGTCTACTCGCAGAGACCCCAGCCCAAATAGCGGAGCGGGACGAAATTCAGTAACTTCCTCCCGTGTAAGTAGCCGTTTAGCCGGCAAGATAGCTGATTATCCCCCTCTGGAACCTAGTACACGCAAGTCTAAACGCGGCGACCAGATTGATTCTGGAGCAACATCAGGCCAATTTCCGCGGCTTCCAGGAAGCTTCGTCGGAGGGGACAGAGATGATGGATCTGTTCTTGACCCAAGCTTTAGCAACTCACCGAAGCTTGCAAAAGATTTTGGGGACGAACAAGACCCTCATTCTGACGGAGGGATGGAACCCCTTCACCGTCAGGAAGGCCTTACGTCAGAATCAAGCCTCCACAGCTTCGAACGATCCGACAGCCACCACGTCGAGCACTCCCAACACGGAGAACTCCGTTGAGATAGCCAGAGAGCCAGCTCCGGCGCCGGCGCCGCAACCAGCGCCACCAGCGCCCCCAGTGCCCCCGGCGCCTCCAGTTTCTCCGGCGCAAAACCGCCGCCAACAGCCCAATCGGGCTCCAGCCGGTCCGCAGCGACCCAACACGCAGCGCCGCAGATCCAGAAGAGAATATCGCAATTCAGTATACGGGGAGATGTTCCGCCTGGCCCGTCAAATACAAGGGACTTACCAGTACATAGATCACTCCCGGCAAGACCAGAGAGCTCGAGACACCAACAACAACAACAATCATCAAGATTAAATGAAGTTGTTACTAGAGAATTTCTCTTAAATACTCTAAGTGATATGTTTTTTAAATTAGAATCTATAATAGATAAAAATAATATTAAAACTGAAGATAAAATTGTAGCTCAATCTCAGTTTATTGAAGAGGTTTGTACTAATCAAACTAATATATTGGACATGTGTAGTGAAATTACTACTGAAATACAAAAGTATTTCTTAAAAGAGGTTGAGCCTATAAATGATCATTTGAAACATGTTACTGATAAACTGGAGAAAGAGGTGAAAACTTTAAGTTTTAAAGGTAAAGAAGTAAAGACAATTGAGCAAAAAATAGATTTAATTATCTCTGAATTATCAGAGGTACAAACAAATCAAACTTTCATTCATAAGAATTTGGAATCCCTTCAATTAAATTCCTCTGTTCCTCATATGAAGGAAAATGTTGATTCCACAGTTGTCAAAGATTCTCCTTCAAATTCCTTTGAAGATAAAACTTTAAATCAGAATGCTAATTCTTATGTTAAGATACAAACACCTCATCCTTTGAATAATCAACATGCTGATCTTATAGATGTAGATAAAGAAGTAAGAAAACAAATGCTTGCTTCAATTCCAAAAACATCTGACTGGCCCACTTTCTCTGGTGAAGGAGAATATGATCATACAGAGTTCATTGAATGGATTGACACTTTGAAATCTGATATAGATTTACATGACAGAATAATAATCTCTAGATTGAATCTTTTATTCAAAAATTCTGCCAATCAATGGTATAAGGGAATTAAAAATCAATTTGGCCTTCAATCATGGGAATGGTGGAAACAACAAATTGAAATAAAATTTGGTAATGCTACTTGGAGAAGAAGGGTACAAAAAGCCTTCTATACTTCAAGATTTGATGCTAACAATCCTTCTGTATCCTCATGGGTTACCAAACAATACAGAAGGATTAAGTCTATAGAGCCTTATCTAAATATTGAACAAATCAATATTAAATTATTAGATTTGTGTGATGGAGAAGTAGCTTATGCAGTTAAATGTGCATTAGATACTACTCAAGCAGATATCAGTACCTTTATTAATGTACTACAAGAAATTGTTGACCAGACTAGCTTGGGCAAAAAGTCAAAGTACCAGAACAAATCTTTTATTCCTACTCCTCCTGTTCCCTCAGACAAGCCAAAAACTTATTCTGATGTTCAGTGTGCTAATTGTAAAATTAAAGGACACTCAGCCAAAGATTGTAGGAAGAAAAAGATGGTAAATAATATATCTGAAGGAAAAGACTCTGAAGAATCAGAAGATCCAGAGATATATGAAGATTCTGAACTAGATGAAAGTTCCCAAGATGTTGTGGGCAACATATTCCACATAGATGAAATCAAAGGGAAAAGCAGTGTTATGAAAATGACATTAAATGATACTACTGTTAACACTTTACTTGATTCAGGTGCTTATGTATCTTGTGTTGGAACTAGATATTTGTCCCAAATAGATAAAGATTACAAAATAAAACTTGTTAAACCTGATAATAAGACTTACAAAAGTTGTAACCAAAAATTAGATTACATAGGAAAGATTAATTATGATCTGTCACTTGGCATTGTCAAAATGAACATGACATTTATGGTTATGGAAGATATTAAAGCACAATACTTTATTATTGGAAATAACTATTTGCATGCTTATAAAATTAATCTGATAAATTCAGATTCCAACTTTGTTACCATTGGAAATAGTACTGTTCAGTACCACTATAATGATAAAAGCTCCTCTTTTGTTAATAATATTAGTACTTTTAAAAATCAAATAAAAGAGGAAGCTCACATATATAATAAACTGTCAAGTGACCAAGTCACACAGTTGTACAACACTTTGTATATGAATATTGGTGCCTTTAATACTCCTAAAGATGAATTTGGAGCTATAAAAGGTCATGAAGTTAACCTTCAGTTGACTATTCAAAAACCTTTTCCTCCAATATTAAGGAGATCCCCTTACCCTGCCAGCCCCAGAAGCAGAGAAGCTATTAAAGAGCATATAGATAACTTATTAAAATTAAAAGTACTTAGAAAAGTCACTCCAGGTGAAGAAGTAGATATTACTACTCCAGTAATAATAGCCTGGCATAACAACAAATCTAGACTTTGTGGTGATTTTAGAGCCTTAAATAGTGTAACTGTTCCTGACAGATACCCTATGCCTAAAATAAATGAATCACTGACAAATTTATCTAAAGCAAAATACATCTCTACAATGGATGTACTTAAAGGATTTCATCAAAATACTGTCAGTATTGAAAGTAGGAAATATCTCAGGATTATTTGCTACTTAGGCGTCTATGAATATTTAAGGATGCCTTTTGGTATTAAAAATGCCCCCTCTCATTTCCAAAGAATGATGGATGTTGAGTTTTATAATGAACTCAGAGAAGGGTGGTTAATTATATACATAGATGACATTATTGTTTTTTCCCAAGATTGGGATGAACACCTTACTAGATTAGATCTAGTTCTTAAAAGAGCTATCAAGATGAACATGAAAATTTCTCTACCCAAATGTCACTTTGGGTTTAATGAACTCAAAGCCTTAGGACATGTAGTATCTGGCCTTACCTTAGGCATAGACCAAAATAGAGTGGCTGCTGTTCTTTTGAAACCAGTACCCACTACTGTTAAAGAACTGCAAAGCTTTCTAGGCTTTATGAGTTATTATAGACAGCATTTAAAGAATTATGCTTCTATATCTTCTAGTTTAACAAAACTTATAAGTCCTAGTGTAGCATTTGAAATGACTAAAGAAAGAATAGATGCATATAATACATTAAAAGAAATGTTAACCACAGCCCCTGTTCTTTTCCATCCTGATCCAACTCAGCCATATAAACTTTATGTTGATGCTAGTATGGAGGGTTTAGGTGCTGCTTTACATCAAGTTCAGATTAAAGATGACTTACCAGTTGAAGGACCTGTAGTCTTTATTTCCAGACAACTTAAGGATTCTGAGAGAAGATATGGAGCATCCCAATTGGAATGTCTTTGTTTGGTTTGGGCTTTAGAGAAATTGTATTACTATCTAGATGGTTGTTTCTTTGAAGTAATCACTGATTGTACTGCCCTTAAAAGTCTTATTAATCTTAAATCACCTAACAGGCACATGTTGAGATGGCAAATCTCTATACAAGAATGGAGAAATAGTATGACTATCACTCATAGAGAAGGACTAATTCATAAGAATGCTGATGCACTTAGTAGATGGTCTTTACCCAACACTCCAGACAATCCTGCCTATGATGAGGAAAATATAGAAAGAGATTTACCAATTATGGGAATTACAGTCAGTAGCCTCAAAGATGAGTTCTTTGAAACAATTGTAGAAAGCTACTCAAATAATAAGAACACTACAATAATTGTAGAAGCCCTTAAATCAGACTTCAAAGACATTGGTATTTTAAATGGTTTGGATCCACCTTGGAAAAAGAAATTTGATGAACAAAGATTTGTACTTCTAGATGGCCTCCTTTACTATAAAAGTAACCATGCTTGTAGTCTTGTACTTACATCACAAAACCACATTAATGACATATTATTTGAATGTCATGATAATATGTTTTCTGGCCACATGTCTACTGACAGGACACTTGAAAGAGTTAGGTCTGTAGCCTGGTGGCTTGATTGGAGAAAAGATGTTTTACAGTATTGTTCCTCTTGTGACAGGTGTCAAAAGGCCAATAAAGCTACTGGAAAAAGACATGGAATGTTACAAGAGATTAATGAACCAAAATCCAGATGGGAAGTCATCAACATGGATTTTGTAACTGGATTACCTCCAGCAGGTAAAGAGAACTACAACTGTGTGTTGGTTGTAGTTGACAGATTCTCCAAAAGAGCAAGATTCATCCCTTGTTTCAAAGAAAACAATGCAATGGATGTTGCTCTATTATTTTGGAACCATATCATTGCAGATGTTGGATGTCCATCAGTTATTATTAGTGACAGGGATCCAAAATTCACTTCTGAATTTTGGGATAATTTGTTTAACTTGATGGGCACTAAATTAGCCTTTTCCACAGCTTATCATCCTCAAACAGATGGTTTGTGTCAGCCTTAGAGCCAGCACAGCTGACCTAAAGTCTGTCTTATCTTCTTCTTTAAGTCACAACTGTCTCATATATTTTTAGAATCAGGTTTTAATGTTGTTTTGACTTCAGATTCAGATTCTTCATTAAATTTTGACCTTGGTGTTCACTGAACACTTTGTAATTGCTGAACTCCTTCATGGAGTAATTAAATAAATAATTCTAAGCTACAGCTGACTGGGCAAGTGAAACAAACCACATCTACATGTAAGATTACATAAGCAAACCTTGAAAATTTTCGAAGTTGGTTTATCCCCCGTTGCAGGAAGGATACACAACCTCAAGACACCCAGAACCACCAACTCAGACATCCAAGGATTCAGCAAGTTACAGCTCACCACTCTAACCAACAAAAGGCCTCTTTCACCCAGTACTTCAAGTATTGTCAGTCAGTCCCCTTTTTGAACCTTGTTTCTCTGACAGTAGTCCTTCTCTGTCTTCCCCTTAACCTTCCCCTCTTCCCTCTTCCTTCATCCTCAAATCAAGAGATCAGATCAGGTCTTCAACAGGTTACCCTTTTAGAACCTTGACTACTAGTCTAAAAATCAGGGCAGATTAGTTTACTAATTCTGTTGTCCCTCCACTGTTTCCTTAGTGTGTGAGGAGGCTGTTGCACTTCTAAAGACTCTGGCACAGCTTAGCCAACTTTTCCAGGTTGAGCTCATTGATCTTAAGAGCACTCTAAACAAACAAACAAACAATAAAAAGATCAATTCAATCCCTTTCCCCTTTTCTCTTCTTCTTTTCTCTACTAGTTGTATCTCATATCCTTGAAATACAACCAGTAGTGCCCCCCAAACCTTGTGTCCTGTTGTCACTTTAGAGACCCAGGCTCACAGTTTGGCTGAAAGAATGATACAAACTTTGGAAGACATGATCAGAAGATATTGTGCCTTTGGCCTTAGTTATAAAGACCAAGATGGTTTTACCCATGATTGGATTTCTTTATTACCTGCTCTTGAATATGCTTACAATTCAAGTAAACACTCAGTCACTGGCAAAACTCCTTTTGAATTGGAAAGAGGATGGACCCCTGTTATGCCTGTAACCAGTGTTCTTAGCAAAACAGTCCACATTCACCCAACTTCTGAATCATTCCTAAACATGATGAATAAAGCAGAGAAACATGCCCAAGACTGTATCAAACAAGCAGTTGACTATAATAAATCAAGATGGGATAAAACTCATAAAGAAGCTAATATTAAAGTTGGGGATCAAGTACTAGTATCCACAATAAACTTTGCTAATATGGATGGCCCTAAAAAACTTAGAGACTCTTTTATTGGTCCTTTTGTAGTTAAAGCCTTTCATGGTCCAAATGCAGTAGAGGTTATACTTACAGAACCATTTCATAGGAAACATCCAACTTTTCCCATTAGTCTTCTTAAAAGATATATTACTTCTGATAAACCTAACAGAAATGTTACTACTAATAAGCAAATAAATCCTCCACCAATAATTAATGATGAAAAATTAATTCCTCATAAAATCCTTAATGAAAGAAGAATTATGAAAAATAACCAAAGCACTAAACAATATTTAGTTAGGTTTAAAAATTCTTTAGCAGACAACGATAAATGGTTGGAAGCTAAAGAACTTAATAATGATTCTCTGATTAGAAGTTATAGAGTAGAAAAAAGACATTAGCCTTTTTTCTCTTTTTTAGTGTGGGTGAGTGTCAGCCACCAAGATATTACATATGACATGTAATACTTGAAACTGCAAGCTTAATAAATAATAATAAACCTTTTAATTTATTATTATTTAATTTATTCTATTTTTTATTTTTACTTGATTTCCTGACAGAAACAGGAATTAGACTCAACTGCTTCACAAAATAGCGTAATAGTCTAAAAGTTAAGGACAAGCTTATGAATATCCTGCTTATATTAAAGGATCTGGGTTCAAGCCACACTCATGACCACACTTATAAAATATTATTAAATTTATTCAAAATTATATCTATATTTTTATAAAAATCCAAGGAAATTTAATTAAGGAAAATCCTTGGAAAATCAATTTGCAAACACGCAATAAATGGATAAAGAACCACTTATTGGTATAGTTTTTTCCTTGAAAATCCTGGAAAATCCCAGCATAACCCATAATAATACATACTATAAGATTACATACTCATTTAAGTAAATAGTTATGTATTATTTATTTATATAATTAATACATGTGATTATCAATCAATTGTTCTTCAGGGAGGGCGCTTTTTCAAGCCCTGTTCCCTACATAATTTATTCACAAGTATGCCTTAGTGAAATAAATAATATATTACTGAAATACTTATTTAATTTAAAAATTATAATGTGAAATAATTATGATATCATTTTAATTAAAAATGACACCATCTTTCACATTTGATCACGAACAGGTTGCTCAATTTCCCCTGGTGATTTGCCCTGAACATTGCTTTCAAAAAAGAAGCATGTGAAAATAATAATGATTTATTATTTAAGGAGCTGGTTTTTCCACTAAATTGAAGACCACCTCCCCATTAATTTTAACATATACATAGATACCTCATTATAAGCTACCAAGGCGCTCACCTTCTCCTGTAAGTAAGGAGGACTGGCCTTTTCTTATATTTATCTTATTTAGTTAGAATTCTTCAACAAAACCCCCCCCCCAATAAATAATATCTCATTTTATTTATTGGAAGAACCGTGTTTAATTCTGGTTAACCCTTCTGTGGACTTTCCCCCCACTAGAAGTTTTGGTAGCAGGCTAAGAACCTGTTTTTATTGCATTACTTAAGTGTTTATACACTATAGTAATTATTCTTTAAAGCTTATAGTCTGTTATATTACACTTTTTAAGTGTATATCTTTTTATTCATATCTGTACACGCCATTTTTCGTGGAATAGAGTCCAGATAGTTGACACTGGTTGTCATCTGATGATTCGGTGTCGGATGGAGCAGGGTTGGTAGGTGGAGGTGTTGTTTCCGGGGTGGGATTTTTGGACAGAGAAATGTCATTGTTGAATTGAAAAGTAAGGGAGGAATAGTCCTGGTCAGGTTTGTCTAAGGGATAGGATGGGAAGACATGATTGTTAAATTTAACATGATGGGTAATCTTGATGTTACCTGTCTCTGCATCCAGTATCCTGTAGGACCTGTGACCCTCCCCGTAGCCCACAAAGATCCCCGGTGCCCCACAATTGCCTAGCTTCCCTTCTGACCTGTTAATATAATAAATTGCTTCACAGCCAAAGGGATGTAGGTGAGCGACGGAGGGAGTTTTCCCAAACCATTTGAAGAACGGGGTGGAGAAATCAATGGATTTACATGGAGTGATGTTTTTGAGGTAGACAGCTGTCTGGGCAGCCTCAGCCCAAAAGCGATTTGGAAGATTGGAGGCGTTCAAGAGACAGCGGAGCTTGGCTACTGTGGTACGGTTACCTCGCTCAGCAAACAGATTCTCCTCCGGGGTGTAGGGGGCAGTAGTTAGGTGGTTCATCCCTTTTGAGGTGTAGAAAGCAGAGAGGTCCTTGTTTTTGAATTCGGTTCCGTTGTCGGAGACAAGATTGACGATCAAGGTTTTGGATTCATTTTTGATCTTGGGAAAAAGTTCTCTGAGAGTTTTGTTTACGTTGCTTTTATACGCAACAAAACGGATCCAGACGAAGTGAGAGAAGCCGTCGACAGCTCTGAGAAAGTAGCGGTGTCCCAAAACTGATGGGGTGGAGATAGGACCACAGAGGTCAACATGTAGATATTCAAGGGGTCGGGAGGGAGTGGGAAAGTTGCCGAGGAAAGGTTCTTTATGGGCTTTAGAGATATTGCAATTGTTGCAGGTAAAGTCGACTTTTGGGATGTTGGGGAACATTTTGTAGAAGTAAAAGGGCGAGGGGTGGCCAGCAGCTTGGTGTTTTTCATAGAAAGGGGAAGATTTGAGGCCAACTTTGAGGGCGGATTGTGCAATGTGATTTACAATGAATTTCCCGTCAGCTAGAGAGCCAGTGAGAACAGGAGAGCCGAGTTCGTCTGCTAGGATGAATTTGTTGCCGCCTCCGGATTTGAGAGTATAGTCCTTTTTGATGAAGGCGCTTAGACTGATAAGGTTGGAGGTGAGCGTAGGGGGCGTTGATAAACGCACGCCAACGCCAACCCGCACACCAATTCTTTTTGGCGTGCGGGGCCTACACTCCATTTTTTTTTGGCGTGTAGGGTCTACACGCCAAAAAAAAAGGGCGTGTGAGACCCACACGCCATAAATGGCGTGTGGGTCTCACACACCCTTTTTTTTTGGCGTGTAGGCCCCGCACGCCATTTTTTTTTGGTGTGCGGGTCCCACACGCCAATTGTTCGGCGTGTGGGGATCCCACTGACATAATCGAATGGGAGGGCCCGTTCAATTACGTGAGCGAGCCGGGCGTTGATAAACACACGCCAACGCCAACCCGCACGCCAATTTTTTTGGGCGTTGATAAACGCACGCCAACGGCGCACGCCAACGCCAACCCGCACGCCAATTTTTTTTGGCGTGCGGGGCCCACACTCCATTTTTTTTTGGCGTGTAGGGTCTACACGCCAAAAAAAAAGGGCGTGTGAGACCCACACGCCAAAAATGGCGTGTAGTTCCCACACGCCAAAAATGGCGTGTAGTTCCCACACGCCAAAAATGGCGTGTGGTTCCCACACGCCATTTTTTTTTGGCGTGTGGGCCCCGCACGCCAAATAAAATTGGCGTGTGGGCCCCCTTGCTCACATAATCGAATGGGAGGGACCATTCAATTATGTGAGCGGGGCCCCTCCCGGCTGACGAGGTTATACAACCTCGTCAGCCGGGAGGACTTCCTCCCGGCACAAGGCTGTATAGCCTCGTCAGCCGGGAGGACTTCCTCCCGGCTGACAAGGTTATACAACCTTGTCAGCCAGGAGGAAGTCCTCCTGGCCGACGAGGTTGTATAACCTTGTCGGCCGGCAGGAAGTCCTCCCGGCCGACGAGGTTGTATAGCCTCGTCGGCCAGGAGGACTTCCTCCTGGCCGACGAGGTTGTATAACCTCGTTGGCCGGGAGGAAGTCCTCCCGGCCGACGAGGTTATACAACCTCGTGCCGGGAGGAAGTCCTCCCGGCTGACAAGGTTGTATAACCTTGTCAGCCGGGAGGGGCCCCGCTCACGTAATCAAATGGTACCTCCCATTCGATTATGTGGGCGAGGGACCCGCACGCCAAACAATTGGCGTGTGGGCCCCGCACGCCAATTGTTTGGCGTGCGCTCCCACACGCCAATTGTTTGGCGTGTGGGAGCGCACGCCAAACAATTGGCGTGCGGGGCCCACACGCCAATTTTATTTGGCGTGTGGGTCTCACACGCCCTTTTTTTTTGGCGTGTAGACCCTACACGCCAAAAAAAATGGCGTGTGGGCCCCGCACGCCAAAAAAAATTGGCCTGCGGGTTGGCGTTGGCGTGCGCCGTTGGCGTGCGTTTATCAACGCCCATTTTTTTTGGCGTGCGGGGCCTACACACCATTTTTTTTTGGCGTGTAGGGTCTACACGCCAAAAGAAAAGGGCGTGTGAGACCCACACGCCAAAAATGGTGTGCGGGTCTCACACCCCCTTTTTTTCTTGGCGTGTAGGCCCCGCACGCCAATTTGTTTTGGCATGCGGGTCCCACACGCCAATTGTTTGGCGTGTGGGAGCGCACGCCAGGCGTGCGGGTCCCCCCTTGCTCACGTAATCGAATGGGAGGGACCATTCAATTACGTGAGCGAGCCGGCTGACAAGGTTATACAACCTCGTCAGCCGGGAGGACTTCCTCCTGGCACGAGGCTGTATAACCTTGTCAGCCGGGAGGACTTCCTCCCGGCTGACAAGGTTATACAACCTCGTCAGCCAGGAGGAAGTCCTCCTGGCCAACGAGGCTGTATAGCCTCGTCGGCCGGGAGGACTTCCTCCTGGCCGACGAGGTTATACAACCTCGTCGGCCAGGAGGACTTCCTCCTGGCTGACGAGGTTGTATACCCTTGTCAGCCGGGAGGAAGTCCTCGCGGCCGACGAGGCTATACAACCTTGTTGGCCAGGAGGACTTCCTCCTGGCTGACGAGGTTGTATAACCTCGTCAGCCGGGAGGAAGTCCTCCTGGCTGACGAGGTTGTATAACCTCGTCGGCCAGGAGGAAGTCCTCCCGGCCGACGAGGCTATATGTCAGCCACTGAGTACATATCACAGTACCTGACATGTACCACGTAACTGCAATTATTATTAATTATTATTATCTCTAATAATAATTACTATTTTTATTTATTATTATTATACATTCATTACATTACTATTATAATTATTAAAGTACCTTAATTACAATAAGGAATATAAATACTTTAATAATATATTCATTAATAACTCATGAATAATTCTGGTTAAGCTATGTACTCCTGTTATACAAGATACATAACTTGTAGGCCCTTTGCCCTCCTTTCACGTGAAATATCCAGAGTAACAGATGTCACTCTTTCCCCTCTGATTACGCCCACATTCCTTAACATTGGAATATTTTCACGTATAAGATATGTACTTTAATATCTTAATAATAAAAGAACTTATTAATATTATAATAATTAATACTTATAAGATGTACCAATAATAAATGACATCATTATAAGTTAATAACTTTATTAAGATTATTAACAGATCAATTAATACAAATGTCATGATCTGATCCAATCCCACTAAGGACTACTGATCAAAGAGGTGTCCCATAACACAGCCTTAGTAGAAATCACATCATAAACATTAACAGATCCTCCCAAAAGGATCTGTCTTGCCCATGAAGTTCCACAGTACCTCCCAGGTCATAGAAGCGCTCACAGTTCCCCCTTGAGGAGCTCTTACAATATATAAACAGCCTGTAAACAGTTGTTTATCCCTCAGAGAATATTTAGAACACCATAGCACAGTACATACCTTAGAGTTATTTACCTTGCTTAGTTCTCCATTCTCCAACAATCCCCCAATTCTGGATAATCTATAGTTTAATACTGTTATTACCTCAAGAATTGGCCACAACCTACCTTAAATAAGGTAGTCACCACAAACCCAAGTGAGTATCTCCTTGGATGCCTATTAATACTTTGTATTGATTTGGATGCGCCTAATTAGAGCAATTAGAGCAAGCCTCTCAGACAAGACTTACTGATTGAGGGAGTACCTTTTTACAGGACTTGAACATTACCCAAACCACTTTAAACCATCAACCTAACTCAGTTACAACCATTAACCACGGTTAGTTCCACACCCAGGCTGACACTATACAACCCTCCTCGGCCAGGAGGACTTCCTCCTGGCTGACGAGGTTGTATAACCTCGTCAGCTGGGAGGAAGTCCTCCCGGCTGACAATGTTATACAGCCTCGTCAGCCAGGAGGACTTCCTCCTGGCCGACGAGGTTGTATAGCCTCGTCGGCCGGGAGGACTTCCTCCTGGCCGACGAGGTTATACAACCTCGTCGGCCAGGAGGAAGTCCTCCTGGCTGACGAGGTTGTATAGCCTCGTCGGCCGGGAGGAAGTCCTCCCGGCTGACAAGGTTGTATAACCTTGTCAGCCGGCCCGCTCACGTGATCGAATGGGCCCTCCCATTCAATTACGTGAGCGGGATCCCCCCACACGCCAAACAATTGGCGTGCGGGGCCCACACGCCAAACAATTGGCGTGCGGGGCCCACACGCCAATTTTATTTGGCGTGCGGGGCCCACACGCCAATTTTATTTGGCGTGCGGGGCCCACACGCCAAAAAAAATTGGTGTGTGGGAACCACACGCCATTTTTGGCGTGCAGGTCTCACATGCCAATTTTATTTGGCGTGCGCGCTTGGCGTGCGTTTATCAACACCCAAGCAAGCCCCCTCCCGGCTGACGAGGTTATACAACCTTGTCAGCCGGGAGGCCTTCCTCCCGGCACAAGGCTGTATAACCTCGTCAGCCGGGAGGACTTCCTTCCGGCTGACGAGGTTATACAACCTCGTCGGCCAGGAGGAAGTCCTCCTGGCCGACAAGGTTGTCTAAGCTCATCGGCCGGGAGGACTTCCTCCTGGCTGAAGAGGTTATGCAACCTCGTCGGCCAGGAGGAAGTCCTCCCGGCCGGCAAGGCTATACAACCTTGTCGGCCAGGAGGACTTCCTCCTGGCTGACGAGGTTGTATAACCTCGTCAGCCGGGAGGAAGTCCTCCCGGCCGACAAGGCTATACAACCTCGTCGGCCAGGAGGACTTCCTCCCGGCCGGCAAGACTATACAACCTCGTTGGCCAGGAGGACTTCCTCCTGGCTGACAAGGTTTAACAACCTTGTCAGCCAGGAGGAAGTCCTCCTGGCCAACGAGGTTGTATAACCTTGTCAGCCGGGAGGAAGTCCTCCTGGCCGACAAGGTTATACAACCCCGTCGGCCAGGAGGACTTCCTCCTGGCTGACAAGGTTGTATAACCTTGTCAGCCGGGTGGAATTCCTCCCGGCTGACGAGGTTATACAGCCTCGTGCCGGGAGGAAGGCCTCCCGGCTGACAAGGTTGTATAACCTTGTCAGCCAGGAGGGGGCTCGCTCACGTAATTGAATGGGCCCTCCCATTTGATTATGTGAGCGGGATCCCCACACGCCAAACAATTGGCGTGTGGGACCCGCACGCCAAAAAAAATTGGCGTGCGGGTTGGCGTTGGCGTACGCTGTTGGCGTGCGTCTATCAACGCCCGAGCGTAGGGACTAGGAGTGAGTCTTTGAGTTGAAGTATGGCGTGGGGTAGTTCAATGGAGGCAATTCCTTGCCCAATAGCTCTTGCTTTGTTGCCGTTGGCCAAATACACATGACTGTGGATGGTTTGAAAGGAAGGGAAAAAGGAAGCGGAGTTGAACATGGACGTAGTCGCCCTGGAGTCGAGAATGAGGGTGGATTGGTTTTGGTGAAGGGAGACGTGAAGGGCTTTTACTGGCTTGTCCTCTTTTGGAGGTTTAAGCTTGAGCTGAGAGCATTCTTTGGGTCGGTGTACAATTTTGGGATTGTGGTATCCGGGAGAGCATTTCGGTCCATTGTAGATGTATCCGGGAGTGGGGGCCCGAGATGTAGCGAGAGCTTTGGACGTCTCGGCCGATTCAGTGTTACGTTGCATGAACAAGCAAATCTCCTCAACGACTTCTTTTATTGTAGGGGACTTCTTCTTGATCTGGCACTTCTTGAGGAGGAGTTCCCCCGAGTTCTTGTATTCTGCAGGGAGATTAATAATGCACCACATGGCAATGACTGTTTCGAGAAGAGCGGAGGGTTTTATCTTGTTGTTGTCGACTAGAGCGCAGAGTTGGTGAGTGTTGTAGGATAGGGTGGCAAGGGTTTCTTCTAGTTTGTTAGAGTTAAGTACTGTGGTGAAGATTCGATTGAGGTAGGTGGCTTGGTTTTGAATTGTTGTAGTCTGATAGTGTTCCTCCAGAAGCCTCCAGAACTCAGAGGGGCAGCCTTCAGCTTCAAGATCAAATTGGTTGGCGATTTTTGTATCACAGTTGATCTTTAAGATGGCGAGGGCATCATTGTATTGGTTACTGTCTAGTTTGTCGGCTAGGGCAGCTTCCTCGGGGGTGTCCTTCTTGAGAACGAGTCAAAGTAAATGTTTGAGTTGAAGAATGGAGGAAATTTTTGATTTCCAGTCGAGGTAGTTGGCGCCGGTAAGCTTGTTCTTTTCACCAAGATCGACTGAGAACTCGACCATGGTGAGAGTTGCTGTGTAGGTTTTTGGTGTTAGAGAGGAGAAAGTAAGGATATGTTAGAGTTAAGCTTTGGAGAAACTAGTGTTCTCCGGTCTCATAATCTATTGGAATAATGAACTTTAAAGACAGTCACAAATACTACTGTCAGTAAGGTTGGCTTGGGCTTGGTGGGGCAGGGGAGAGGCAGACCTTTAAAGACAGTCACACATACTACTGTCAGTAAGGTTGGCTTGGGCTTGGTGGGGCAGGGGAGAGGCAGACCTAGGATCAAGAGCAGAAAAAGATGAAGAAAGAGAAGAGAAAACTGAGCACAACGGCAGAAATAGATATAGTAGCTAAGTACAACAGGTGTCACGGGCTACATGTCACTGAGATATCTCATTATTCCTACAGTACGCATGTTTGAGATGTGTGTCTGGAATATATATGGTGCCAGCCTGCAAAGTTCATTCCATAATCCTTTCTGTTGTTCATTCATGAACTTAAAGAACACAAATGGGGCACATTGAAGTATTATCTTGAAATATTTACCAACCATGCTCCTGTGATGTTTGTACATATATGCAGCATTGAGGACAGGTAGGTCTAGTGAATATGTTATGAATGATTGCCATGAAACAACTAGATCATTCACCTGCCTGGGCTTGATGGTATTGGAGAGAAGGTCTATGGCAATGTACTTGATTACCCCCAGGAGTATTACATGCAAAACTTCAACAGGTGTATCTTTGCAACCATCAAATCCTGGGTGAAGAATGACATGAATCTGTCATGCAACCAACCCAACGTACTAAGGGGATTTAGCTGGTCGAAGCGCAAAGGAGAAATGAGGCTAGGGTCGTCGAAGATAAGTTCAAAGATAAGTTCAAAGATATTCTCAAAGATAAAATACTCAAGGAAGTCTATGAGCACAACTCAAGGTAATGGGTCAAGTTGTACTCAAAGGATTTGATGCGTAAATAATCTTTCATTATAATTAACTGAGGAAAAAGAGAATGAAGAGAAAAGTACAATAATATTTATATTCATAAAAACTACTTGTCGAATCTGAGTGATGAATGAGTGTCAAGGTAAAATACGAGTATGAAGTAAATACACGGATATGAAAAATGTACCAATGAGGTTGAAACAACAATGCTATGACTATAACTATGATGGATTTGAACATGTGATAGAAGTGAACTTCAAACAGGGGAGTGATGAGTGAATCCTAGGTGATAAGGTGAGGTTAAGTGCAAGGCTTTGATAAAAGATAGTAAGTGCCAGCCTGAGAGTTCAGATCTTGAGTGCTAATCGAAGAAGGGTTATTGATTAGTTTGAAGATACTGAGGATCACCGGATTAAGCAATTCCTAGCTTTAGAAATGCTGGTTTGAAGGAGGCTGACTAAATGTCAAAGATGTTCGTTGAGTTAAGTGTCACGCTTTTACATTTGATTTGGAATGAATGTCGAAGATGCATTTGTCGAAGCATTTCAAAACTGAATATGCATTCAAGTCTGAAGATGCATTTTAAAGGTCAATGAGTAGTCGAAGCTGAGCTCAGTGGTTGCAGCATGACAGATGCCCGGGTATAAAGACTGCCGAGCTCCTGCAAAGGTCGAAGAAGATAATTCCCACAATCCTACTTCCCACACTACCACAATTGATTCCCACCATACAACTACCAGTATCGAAGAAGAGAAAAAAAAAGAAAGAAGAAACAGAGAAAAAAAAGAAACAATGGAAGGTATTGAAGTGTTAGATCAAAGATGTCAAAGATGTATCCGGCAGAACCTGGAGTGCGAGCCAAGAACTGCGACTCGAGGTGATCAATCCAAATGTGAAAGTTGTCAAATAACTAGGGTTCCTTGTGTTTTCCCACATGGCTTTCCTTTTGAATCACCGACTGCTTCGTCCATTCCCCCTATAAGTACCAGTCGCCCTCCTGCTTCCCCTCACCTACCAGCCCCAGAACAATCTTGCCCACCACCATTGCCATCGCCATCCATTATTCACGTTTGACACTGTCCTAGAAGGACCGCTTGACCTGTCAATTATTGGTTGCTGAGTTTGTTGGATACGCCAGATCCCAAGGATATGCCAGATTTGGGTGAGTTCGAAGAAGGATTGAATTTTTTTAAGGGATGATTGAACTAATACATATGTGTCTCTTTTCCAGCAATAATAGGTCCGTATCAAAGATATACTACCATGACTCCACCTCCACCACCACCATACAATGAGCCCGATCCAATTGTCTTGCCCAAAGGTAATCCGGAGTTGTCAAGGGTCGATGAGGGTGCCGAGGATGTGATAGGAGTCAAAGAAGAGAGAAGGGATGTTGAAGAGAATAGAATAGAAAGAGAAGAAGAGAGAATTGAAGAGAGAATTGAAGAAAGGGTTGAAGAAAGAGTTCCGAGTCAAGTACCACCTGCGACCACCAATGCTCGAAGATTGACTGAAAATTTTGAAGAAGGAGGTTTGAGGAAGAGACAATACAAAGAGGAATTGGAAAGAGAAGAAGGATGGGGAAAGAAGAAGTCAAGGAAAGATTGTTCGAAGAAGCTTGGTTCGATCTTCGAAGAACATCAACTGAATCAGGTTTGAATCGCGAAGAGGGTGTTGAACTTGATCAATGAGGAAGATATGGAAGACTTTAGAGAGTTGATAAAGGAATTAACAGAGAATTGGGAAGAAGCGGAGAAAAAGATAAAGGATGAATAATTATTGTTTACAATTTATTATATATATATATATTTTTATTTATTTATATTTTTATTTATTTATATTTTAATTTATTAGATACAAGAGAAAAAAGGGAAAAAAAATTGGATTGATTAAGTGTTTTATTTTGAGGGAGTGTTTTGAATGAAGAGAGAAAAAAGAGCCAGAAAGAGAAAGATTGAGTTTTTGAAGTTTTTGAGTGTTTTAAAATAAGGAGGTTTTAATGAGAGAATAACAACAAGAGAGAAAGAGATAAGGGAAAAAGTGAAAAGGGAAAAAGAGAGAAGAGAAAGGAGTGTTAAAAGGATTGACAAGGTTTTCAAGGATAAGTCAAATGAAAATCTTGAACCAAGTCAGGAGAGTTTCGAAGATGATGTGCTGGTTCCCAAGAAGTTCGATCTTCGTCAGACTGGTATCCAGTCCATTTGACAAGATATTGTAGTTGGCCTTTGCGTAGTCTTGAATCAAGAATACGACTTACTTCCCACTCAAGGTGATCTTGAACATTGACAGGTTCAGAAGGGGGATGAGCCTTGCCCGGGAAAAGATCCTTAGCCGGCTCAAGGAGTGATACATGAAACACTGGGTGAATAGCTTTCCACTTTGAAGGGAGAGAGAGTTTGTAAGCATTCTTCGAAACAATTGATTTGACAGAGAAGGGACCAAGTTTTCTTTCTGAAAGTTTCTTAGTGGGTCAAGTCAATCTGATGTTACGAGCGTCGAGCCAGACTTTGTCGCCAATGTTGTACTTCGGTGATTTGATTCGAAGTTTGTCGGCTTGAATTTTGTAGTGCCCACCGGGAAGAAGAAGGTGATGGAGTTGACCAAACGCGCTCTGAATGGGGACGGACCGCTGACTCTTTCCATAAAAGAGTTGGCTTTGGTTTCCCCTCTGATGGCGGAAGAGCTCATAGCGTCCATCAAGGAAAGTGCGGGTCTCAAGGCGGAGGGTAATTGGGTGGCGTTCAACGTGAGTTCAGCGGAGGCCAAACATTTGTGCTGATACCCGGAGGAGTTTCCTTTGGACTCCATCTCCTTTCCCCTTGGTTATGTTCAGATGACCATTGGGGATCAGCAAGTATGGGTGATGATAAACCTTTTGCCGGCAGAGGTGGCGCAGGACGGGGATCTCGTTACCCAACAAGCCAACATTGGCTTGCAAGGAATCAGTGGTCATGAGTGCGAAGGCGGGTGTGGTGGAAAGTGAGTGGGTGGAGGTGGCAAAGAACAGGCGGAGGGTCTCATTCTTGGTGGTAAGGTCCGCCAAATTTATCCTTGGACGACTGTTCTTGTTTGCCTTCCAAGCTGGTCTTTGGTTTGATTCGGTCCGCAAGGAGGAGGTCCTTTCCATGGTGGACTCCTGAGGACATTGGTTTGCGACGACAATCTGTTGGCCATCAAGTGGACAATGGGAGACCCGGCTGGGAGCGGATGGGGGGGAGGATGAGTGCCAAGGGAGGGAGAAGCAGGAGGCTTTCCCTTTGGCACGGGGTTTTTAGGTGTCGGCCTTTCAATCTGTGCAATCTCAGCTCTAACATTGTGCTGACAGTCAACTCCTAAAGAGCGGGATGGAATAGGGGATGATGGGGCGGAGGCAAAAAGACCAAAAGTAAGTCCTCCCAATTGTTCACCTCCAAGGGTTTTTACTACCATTTTTAAAACCCTACCAAGTGCCATGTAAGTGAGAAATTTCCTTCCGTCTGGTCATAGGCCAAAGTCCTGGAAAGTTGGTCCGCACTCAGAACAGGAGGTTTGGAGAGAGAGAATGGAGGAGGAAAACAATGGAGCGGGGGCAACCAGTCTAGAAGTAAGTCCTCCCAATTGTGCACCGCCAAGGGTTCCTACTACCTTTTGAAAAACCCTACTGAGTGCCATGCACATGAGCAATTCCCTTTTGTCAGGCCATAGGCGGAGTTATTGGGAATTTGGTCTGCAAGAGGAAGTGGAGGTGTTGAGTGAAGAAATGGAGGGGGTACACAATGGAGCGGAGGCAAAAATTCAAGAAGTAATTCCCCCCAATTGTGCACCGCCAAGGGTTTCTACTACCTTTCAAAAAACCCTACCGAGTGCCACATACGTGAGCGATCCTTTTTTGTCCAATCATAGGCGGGAATCTCAGGAGTTCGGTCCGCATCAGGAGACGGAGGTTTGGAAGGAGGAAGGAGAGGTTTTGGAGGGGAGAGCGGAGGAAGGTTCTTGTGGGGGGAAGGCAAAAAGTGTAGAAGTAAGTCCTCCAAATAGTGCACCACTGAGGGTATCTACTACGTGTCAAGAAACCCTACCTTGTGCCACGGTTGTGAGGAATTTGAGAGTCCGCAGGATCTCAGCGGAAGGGGGCATTGTCCTACGGTGTGTTGAATTGTGTGGGGCAAAGTACAAGCCGGTGGCGCGGAAGGTTAGGCCGCGGAATGAGCCAATGCCACAGAGCTTGAACTCACCGCTGAAGCCTATCCAGTGGGGGAGGGATCCCTATCTTACCCCACTTTGGGTGCGGCCTCCGGATTTCGTGCCAACGGAGCAAATCACAGAGAAACAGATGGCAAGTCTCAATTTTGGACCTCCGGGGTGGGTGAGCCAGGAAGAGTGGAAGCTCTTGGCCCAGGTAGTCACCTTGCGGGGGAAGGCCTTGGCTTTTTCTCCTGAAGAGCGCGGGCTGTTGGACAGGGGAATAGGGGAGCCTTATTGGATTCCGGTGATACCCCCCAAACCGTGGAAAATAAAGCCAATTCCGGTTCTGGTGATGATTTGCAATACCTCCACAGAGTTGGTGCGGGAGCGGGTGTGGACGGGGTTGTACAAGCAGTCTTGCTCAAGCTACTCCAGCCCTATTTTTCCGGTGCTGAAACAGGATGGGACGAGTTTGAGGATTGTTCATGATCTTCAGAGACTGAATTCTGTTACCATTCTGGATGCAGGGCTTCCTCTGCGTGTTGATGAGTTTGTTGAGTCCATGGCGGAACGGGTATGTTATGGGTTGGTTGATGTCATGGGCGGGTATGATCAGCGGGAATTGCACCCCGAGTCATGGCCACTCACGGCTTTTGAGACTTGGCTGGGGCGGATGCAGCTGACTTGTCTTCCGCAGGGAGCCACCAACTCAGTAGTGGTGTACCAAGCACAGATGGCGTGGATCCTCCAGGACAACTTGCCTCAACTGGTCCAGATCTTCATTGATGATACGGGCATCAAGGGACCAAAGTCGGATTATGGGGGAACGGTCTTGGTGGACAACCCGGGCATTAGGCGGTTCATTTGGGAGTATGCCGTCATGTTGGAACACATCTTGTTCCGAATTGAGACCGCGGGTCTTACCGTTTCAGGAAAGAAGTTTGCGGTCTGCGTTCCGGCCTTGGAGGTCCTAGGTCATGAAGTCTCAATACACGGGAGGAGCATCACTCGGGCTAAGTTGAACAAAGTCTTGGAGTGGCCAGTTCCAAAAACCGTAACTCACATCCTTCAGTTTTTGGGGCTGTGTAGTTATGTGCGGATGTTCATCGAGCGGTTTGCGGAGATTGCAAGTCTGATGAGGAGGCTTGCCCGCAAGTAGACAGAGTGGAAGTGGACCGAGGAGTGCAATTGCGCTTTCAGTCAGCTGAAGGAGATTGTCGGTAGGGAGATCACACTCAAGGATCTTGACTACGGGAAAGAGGGGATTTGCCTGGCGGTTGACTCCAGTGAATTCGGTGCGGGGGGTGTTTTGACTCAAGAGGAGGACGGGAAGGATTGGCCGGTGCTCTGCGAGTAAATCACTTTCACAGAAACTGAGTCGCAATACTCTCAGCCAAAGCTGGAGCTTTGCGGGGTCACCAAGGTGGTGGGGCGTTGATAAACGCACGCCAACGGCGCACGCCAACGCCAACCCGCACGCCACTTTTTTTTGGCGTGCGGGGCCTACACGCCAAAAAAAAATGGCGTGTAGGGTCTACACGCCAAAATAAATTGGCGTGTGAGACCCACACGCCAAAAATGGCGTGTGGTTCCCACACGCCAATTTTTTTTGGCGTGTGGGCCCCGCACGCCAATTTTTTTGGCGTGCGGGTCCCCCCCCGCTCACGTAATCGAATGGGAGGGCCCATTCGATTACGTGAGCGGGCCGGCTGACAAGGTTATACAACCTCGTCAGCCGGGAGGACTTCCTCCCGGCACGAGGCTGTATAACCTCGTCGGCCGGGAGGACTTCCTCCCGGCCGACAAGGCTATACAACCTCGTCGGCCAGGAGGAAGTCCTCCTGGCTGACAAGGCTGTATAGCCTTGTCGGCCGGGAGGACTTCCTCCTGGCCGACGAGGTTATACAACCTCGTCGGCCAGGAGGAAGTCCTCCTGGCTGACGAGGTTGTATAACCTCGTCAGCCGGGAGGACTTCCTCCTGGCTGACGAGGTTATACAACCTCGTCAGCCAGGAGGAAGTCCTCCTGGCCGACGAGGCTGTATAACCTCGTCGGCCGGGAGGACTTCCTCCTGGCCAACGAGGTTATACAACCTCGTTGGCCAGGAGGAAGTCCTCCTGGCTGACGAGGCTGTATAGCCTCGTCGGCCAGGAGGACTTCCTCCCGGCCGACGAGGTTATACAGCCTTGTCGGCCAGGAGGAAGTCCTCCTGGCCAACGAGGTTATACAGCCTCGTCCGCCAGGAGGACTTCCTCCTGGCTGACGAGGTTGTATAACCTTGTCAGCCGGGAGGAAGTCCTCCCGGCTGACGAGGTTATACAACCTCGTCAGCCAGGAGGACTTCTTCCTGGCCGACGAGGTTGTATAACCTCGTCGGCCGGGAGGAAGTCCTCCCGGCCGACGAGGCTATACAGCCTCGTCAGCCGGCCCGCTCACGTAATCGAATGGGACCTCCCATTCGATTACGTGAGCGGGATCCCCCCACACGCCAAACAATTGGTGTGTGGGAGCCGCACGCCAATTGTTTGGCGTGCGCTCCCACACGCCAATTGTTTGGCGTGTGGGAGCGCACGCCAAACAATTGGTGTGCGGGGCCCACACGCCAAAAAAAAAAGGTGTGTGGGAACCACACGCCATTTTTGGCGTGTGGGAACCACACGCCATTTTTGGCGTGTGGGAACCACACGCCATTTTTGGCGTGTGGGAACCACACGCCATTTTTGGCGTGTGGGAACCACACGCCATTTTTGGCGTGTGGGTCTCACACGCCAAATAAAAGTGGCGTGTAGGGTCTACACGCCACTTTTTTTTGGCGTGTAGGCCCCGCACGCCAAAAAAAATTGGCGTGCGGGTTGGCGTTGGCGTGCGCGCTTGGCGTGCGTTTATCAACGCCCAAGGTGGTGCGGAAGCTGCAACACGTGTTTTGGGGGGTGTTCTTTGAACTCCTAGTTGATGCGGAAGCGCTGGCGAGGATGATCAATTCTCCTACTCTCCCAAATTCTCCAATGACTCGATGGGTGGCTTACCTTCAGTTGTTTTCTTTCAAAGTGGTCCACATTCCGGGAAAGGCGTTCACAATGCCAGATGCATTGTTGCGGGTGGCAGAAGAGGAGGGAGCGGAGCAATTTGGCTCAGCTGAGGTGTTGGATGTGGAAGAACGGCTGATTAAGGTGGGCGCAACGACAGTTGGCATTGAACTTCCTCTTTGCCAGAGCGGGAAGTACGAGCTGATGGAGACTTACCTAAGTACCCTCAATTTCTCTGATGATACTTCAGCCAAATTGAAAGTGTGGGTTTGTCGGAATAGTGTCAACTTTTTTGTGCGGGAAGGTCAACTGTGGCGTAGGAGGTCTCCCATACCGCTGGTGGTGGCGACTTGTTGAGCGAGCCAGGAAGTCATCCTTCAGAGCCTTCACAAGGAGCTAGGACATTTGGGGGAGGTAGAAACGTGTGCCCGCGTTTGGCAGCGTTTCTGGTGGCCCGGTATGGTGAAGTAGGTGCGTGACTGGGTTTGGAGCTGTGAGGCGTTTCAGCGTCAAAGCTCGGTGCTCCCCAAGGAGGTGGGCATCCCGACAGGGGAGGATTTGTTGTTCAGTTGGATCTCCTTGGATGTCGTCCACATCAAGGCGGGTAAGTACGCTGTGGGAGAACTTATATACCGGAGGTGCAGCAGTGAAGCTGAGCCCGCAGCCGCGGGCTCAGTGGCAGGCTGAGGCTGAGGTAAGGGGGTACTTACCAAATTTCATTGGACATTCCGCGGGGAAAGCACAAGGGCGCAGCATGTGATATTCTATAGTTGGCGCGGGCAATCAGTCAAGCAGACGAACAGTGCTTCAGTATGCGCAACATAGGGGGACCGGGTGAAACCACGGGGTTTGGGGCACCAGGCCCGCAAGCGGAGCGGGGGCAGAAGGAGCGGAGCCGTGCGCAGGGGAGCGACACACAACCGCAGGGGTCAACGGGGTATAGTAGTCGGGGGCAGGCTGCGGTGCAATGCGGGATTAAGGAGATGTGCAAGTAGGGCTCCAGGGAGGGTACCGGGGATTGCGGGTCATGACCAGGGGGAGTGTTGTACCAGAGTTGCGGGATCTTATCTTATCTTATCATCAAAGTAGATAGCTATCAAATACAGCGCATATAAGAAATCACTTTACTTTAGAACTCTCTTAGCGACTTTCAGTGTGTGCGGACAAGCAGAACTGTGAAGGGCATCATCAGGAAGACAAAAGCAAGAGGAACGGTCCCCTTGCTGAGTATAAGTTGTTGCAGGGAATTCAGTTAACTATCCGCTAACAGTTGTTTATCCCGCAGAGGAAATCAAAGAATCACCGGAACCAACCAGGAAGAAGGGCAACCTACCTTGCAGTCACCGTGGTCGCCATTATTTCCACAACGCCTACTTACTTGTTGCAAGGGATGATTTGTTGGGGTGGGTCAAAGCCATCACTTTGGTCAAGTTGTTGGCGGATAAGGTCGGCCAATTCCTGGAAGAGTTCTGGTTCTTGCGGTTTGGATGTGTGTGGCTGGTCACGGTGGATGGTGGTGCAGAATTCCAAGGAAGTTTCATGAAGCTTGTTCAGTCATGCGGGGCGAAGTTCATCAGGGTCAAGTAGTACTATCTGGAAGGTGCTGGGATGATTGAGCGGGGCCATCAGCCAATCAAGAACACGCTGGTCAACATGTGCGGTGAGGACAGCCAAAAGTGGCATCAATTCCTTCCGGCAGTTCTTTTCGCAGATTGGATCTCAACCAAGCGGGGCACCGGTTACTTGCTGTACAAACTCCTGTATGGGCAACAGCCTGTGTTTCCGGTCGACATTGAGATGCTCACTTATCTTGCTATTGACTGGTGGAAGGTAAAAACTTTGGAGGAATTTTTGGAGGCGCGGGCGGAACAACTTCTCAGAAGGGAGGAGGTTGTTGCAAAGGCGGCAAAGCGGTTGTGGGAATCTTGGGCAAAGTCGGTCCGCTATTGGGACAAGTGTTGCGCTCACCAATTGCGGGACCCGTTACGGAAGGGCAATCTAGTCCTTCTGTACAATCAGAGCTTGGAAACCCAGTGGGGGAAGCTGTTGGCCAACCGCTGGAATGGACCTTATCAAGTGGTCAGCAAATTTCTGGGGGGAAGTTATCAGTTGGAGGAATTGGACGGAACCCTGTTGAAGTGGAAGGCGGTGGCATCTCACGTGAAGCAGTTCTATGCTTGAGGATCAATGTCGTTTGACGAAACCCTTGTTTCAGGATCTGAAGGCAAGAATGATGAAGATTTGGATTTGGGGCCCACTCCTTCGGAGCCGGCCGCCGATGAGGCGGGTTGGGCAGATTCTTGCGTTACCAATGAAGAGGTGGTCGGTGAGCGTTCTTTGCGGCGAAGTGCAAGGAACAAACCGCTGAGGACAGCGGCCAAAAGCGGGGGGAGGATGGGGGCCATAGGCCAAGCCTTAATTGGTGAGGGGGTGTGCTAGCTGGTCTACAGCCGGATAAAGTACCACATTCTTCGATTGGGTCTCCATTGTGGATTTGATCAACGGACCACCAGCGGATCCACAATGCCTGTGTTCATTGATTATTGCCTCCCCTCACCTCAAAAGATTCGATATCTATTTCACACTCACGGTTTTATCAAGTACTACTGCATCCGATCTCGATAACTACCAACTTCCAGCAATGATTAGACGCCAGGGCAGAGTGGCTGAGCCCATTGGATGAATACTTCCAATCGCGTTCAAGTCTACCACTCAAGTGCTTGCAGTCGGTCTCCGGGTCCCTTTGAGGCAATAGTCAAAATATCAAGCCATTATTTGAAGTTCTCAATGAAAGTTTTGAAGCCACCTTAGAGAATGGAACAAGTTCCCGTTCCATTGTTTGTGTGCGTGCATATTCTTTAAGTCTCATCTACATAGCTATCACACAAGTATCAAGGCGATGGAAGTAGCAGATTCATAAAAGAAAATTCCCCATGGTGTAAGCATCGTTCGAATGGAATGACGCTGTCCGTGCTGCCCACCCGGGTTTTCTTCTTTCTGTTGTATAGTACAGAGTGATGGCTAGATTTTTACATCTTTGTTAAGGGAAATGTTTAAGAAAGATGCATTGATAGAACTCAGCCAATGACAATCAACTCATCGAGTCGTGTGCACCTCACCAAGCGGCGAGATTAATAAAAGAGTGCCACTTGATTTCACAAACATCCGTTTGGTGCGCAGTCCACAGCAATCCCTCCAAAACTCGTGGAGTGGGCATACTGTCATCCCAAGAGGCCTATGTGCTTCAAACCTTCGTCTCCTCTATCGATGCACATAAATCTGTACACAAACCACTGCAATTGGATCAGCTTTGCTAGCAAATATCTAGCCAATGATCAGGTAAAACACGCGCATGGACATTTTCTACTGTTTCGATAAAGCTCAGGAATCAAATTGCAGTTGACACAGATCAATAGATGTGAAAACGTTTCGCTGTCACTCGATTTTTTTTTTTCAAAAAAAATGGAATCCCTGCTCCTTGCGATGGATAGCAAGAAGCTCCACATCAATAGTTCTTCTTCCCGGTCGACTCGGTAGCCCTTGTCCGGCAAACTCTTGAAGATGACCCACAACTGCGATACATAGCAAATCAGTTGACAGTTAGCCGCAAACTTTATTGCAGTTTTCGCCAATCGCCTGGAGGAAGCTCCTCGACAAGATATCGAAGCCTTGAAAAGAAATCCACATTCACTGAGCTTCGTGTATCACGTCTTGGAATGCGACTCGGTAGTTTCTATTGCATTCCCGGTCAACAAAATTAACCAATGGGATTGCATTCAGATCACAAGGTACACCAAAGAACGGCCACAAGGTTTTGAAAGGCAAAATTGAAAAGAGATTCTTAGGGTTCAGACCTGGGTCAGAGAGAGTTGGGGACGTAGTGCTGGTATAGATTCGCAAAACAGGTAAATTTATACTTGGGTCCTACCTTTTCTATCAGAGTTTATATTTTCCATTATCGCTGTCGCTGCCATATGTTAGAAAGTGATCAAGCTTTGGTGAAAGAGCCGATGAATCACTTCGATGAGCACCTTACAGTTCAGGAATAAAGCTACCTTGTGAAGGTGCACAATCCTTTTGTGGACATGATCTACAAAGCATCTACACAAACTGAGCTTCTAAGAGCCCGATTTACAGTTGTCACTTGGTTTTTGATGTGATCACACTCACAAACCACTTCCGGTTTTTGGGGTCCGGAAACCAATGGTAATGAAATCTGAAGGCCGTCGAGAATCTTGAGACGTTGAAACAGCACCCACCTGTTGCCTCCTACGCAATATCTCCTTGGTTAATTTGTAAGCTCTTGTGAATGTAATCTGGCCAGAAAAAACGTTACCCTGGGCGGTCAGTAATTGAACCGCACCTCTGATTGCTTTGAAAAAGTGATACATATTCGTTTCTAGCTTCAAATCAATTGCTAGGTTGTTAGAGGGCAGTGCGGCTTTGGGATTGTTTTACAAAAAACAAACAAACAAACCATTGAAACGGCAAGCTTCCACAGACAACAATAGGAAGTTGTGTTACTATTCTAATAAAAAAAGTAACGATTATTGTCACCGTTATCAGCAACGGGTATGAGTTAAGTTTTCTTTTCTTTTGTCTTCCTTTTTTTTAGATTTAGTTACGCTATACAGAAACTAGGGATTTATAACGTATGTATAACATTGGTCCCCCCCTTTTTGTACCCTTTTTACCTGATATAAAGCGGTCATCGCGTTATCTGAGTTATTTTTCATGCTGTTGAGGGGCGGGGGACTCCATCAATAGCGTTGCCTGCAAGGCCAAGTCTTATTTTTACCAGATAACAATAACGTGTATCTGGTACCTTCGGGCCTTTAATTTACAAAAATCCCTCTGGATATCATAACCTATGTAGCCTCCCACCATTATCATAGACTCGTTACTGCAAAGGGAAGGTCACAATAAATGTCAAAGTCAGAGCTTGGAAGCCGAGTTCTGATAACTATTCCGCTTGGGCATCTCCAAGATCTCCCGAATACTTTCGCCCGCAGACCCAAAATTGGGCACACTGGAATGTTTCTTACGTGTCTAGCAGTTAAAATCTGCCTTTAGTTTCTCATTTTAGAAACTGATTCTCCGTTCATTCAAGTGGGCTGATATTGGCAAGCGTTGGTTGGCAATGTCGTGTTGGTCAATATACGCTGTCTGTCACTCATTTGGCATTACTGCGATGAAGGCATTATGGGTGGTATCTTTATGGGGCATTCATGATCAATCAATTTCTTTTTAGTTGGCTGTTGTCGACATCACTGTGGAGCCAAGGTCAATTGGCTTAGCTTTGGATCAACAAGTAGACAGATCTTGGCCTAACCAGTGTTCAGTGGCATCATTCAAAACTCACTACCGCGGTGAGTTCACCTAGTAGTATAATTGGAGACACCAAATAGAAAATCCAACGGCAACCCCTTTTTTATAAACTAGTGTACAATTTGTTATGGGGCATGTAGCGCTTCCTTTGCTGCACTTTCATATGTAAACCTCAGCTCAGCGGAGTGCTCAGTAACCAACGAATGGCGCGTCACGATCCAATTCTGTAACAAGATCGTGCGGAGCATTCCAAGCCTATACGCGATGTGCTGCTGACCTTTGCTGGCGCGGTTCAGCAGTTGCAGCACTCGTGTTCTATCCAAGATATTTAAAGGCCATCTTTCTGTCTACCCGCTTCCTCCTTCTCTCCATAACTCCTTCAAATTTTTCCCCATAGTCAGCCTAGCCCTGAGAAACTGTAAGTAAATACCTAGAACCTCCACCCCTCCCTCCCTCACACATCACTACCACTACCCTTTCCCCTCGGTGAATTTATCCACCAAACTAAATCCTTGTCATCCTTCTTTCCTCCCTCCGACTTACCTAGAACCCTCATCTGCCCTTTCATTTTGCTGGGCGGTCCCGCCCCAATGGGCCACAACCCCAAGTTAGTGATAGTTTCTTATTAATTTACTACCTTTGGCCCCACTCAGTCCTTTCTCCTCAATCTGATGCTTCGCTTCTTGCTAACAGCCGAGACGGGGCAGGAAGGGTACCCCACCCCTTCAGTGATCCGCCAGTGGTTGGCCGCCTTCCCCGAAGCCCACGACTACCAACCTCCCCAGTCGCCTGGCCTAACTTCCATTTCCCTCGGCCCGCTAACCTTTCTCGAAGCAATGCCATTCGTCGTGCGGATGCTCCACCGGAGCTCAAGGACATCGAGATAAATGGAGACTTGGTGAAACGGGCCCTCGGCCTTCATAGCGCCATCACCTCCCCTACCCCCATCTCCCCTCCCGCTCCTACTACCACCCTCCCTCAGTTCCCTCCCCTTCGTCTCACATCTCTAGACTACTCCACTCGCCCTCTTCCTCCTCTTCCTCATCACGCCACCCCACGATCAATGACCTCCCGACCTAGCCGCCGCAACGCAATGCTTATCTTGGTCCCAGAACTTCCTCAAGAGCTCAGGGACATTCAACTGAATGCATCCATGACCCGGGATGAAGATTCAACTTAAATTCTTTCAAATTTCTCGGTTTCTGGTAAGTCTTCTCTACTCCACTTACAACAATTTATTCTCCAAAACTGAATCATTCTTTTCTTTCATTATCTTTGATAAAAAAACAGTCTCATTTTTATTTACTGTAGTCTTTTAGTCAATAGTCAAATCATCTTTAACACCTTATAAGCCTAGTTTCAAAGGCCCCCATCTATTTCATCTATTATACAGAAGTGTCATTTTGGACAATCTCGTTGTACCCCTAGCCCCTCCAAAGTAATCTCTACTCCGCTCTTGAAGTATGTATACTTCAATAAAAATTACCTTCCTCATGACCCAATATGATCGACTTAAAATTCCAGTTTTCTCATGATTTATGCCTCCTCATATCGAACACTCTTCTTGTACCCCTATGCTAGTCTCTGAAATGTATTATTCCGGCTGTGCCATGTAGCGTGTTAGATGCATAGCCTCCCCCATTCAAAACTCCAACCGCTCTATAAAATGGTATAGTAAAACACATACGGTTCCCCCTCATTCATTGTGCTGACTATGTAGCTTAAATATTCATGCCATTGCTATGATATGGCAGTGACATCGCTGCTGAAACCATTCCCAGGCTTGGTTTCTTATTCTAAGCATTGATAAATCGATGCCATATATCTGTATTGCATTTTAACAAGCTGGAGTTTCTCATACCAGAATCCATCTAGCTTCATTTTATTATTTCCCACAGGAGAAGTGCGGATAAATTCAGATTTTATGGATTCCAAACTGCTTAATCAAAGGATGGACCTGTTCATTGATTATCCTAATTATATTTAATCATTTTTTAAAATGTGTTTGCGCCACCACACCAGACGGAGGACCCGAGGCTAAAACTGAAACTGGAGCGTTTTCCCTAAATCTTTTTAAACATTACCGAAAGGACACATAAGGTTCCTTTCGGAATATTTTCTAAGGCTCATTCAATGCTATACAAGAGTTAAAGGGTTACAAATGGGACCGTTTTGGAGAATCAAAATCCAAATATTGACTTTGTTTCAACCAGACCTTAGGCAGCGCAGTACGCAGTAACTCTACCAGGGGCTTCTTGGCGGTTGGCCACCCGAAGCCCACGCTCCGTACTGGAAGACCGTCAGCTCCAAAAAATATCCAAAGAGTGGGTTTCTCGTTTACTTGTTCTTGTCTTCTAGGTCCTTATCATGCCTGACCACGCTGCTTATCAATTGGACTTGATTTAGCATTCACGATGGGTTTCAGGGGAAATAACGTTCTCCACAAGAATCATTTCCGGAAGGATTGGCAACGTCGGGTTAAGACTTGGTTTGATCAGCCTGGTGCCAAGAAGCGAAGACGCAATGCACGACAGGCTAAAGCTGCTTCTGCTGGTGTGAGGTAAGCTACATGAATCATTAAAGCACCAAGTCTATGTCATACCAACTCCCTTTACCATCATTCTTCACAACAGACCGACCTCTCTCCTCCGACCCGCCGTCCGATGCCAAACAGTTCGCTACAACCGACGAATTCGCTCTGGCCGTGGTTTCACATCTGCCGAGCTTGCCGCCGCGGGTATCCGCCGGAAAGAAGCCTTATCTATTGGCATTCCATACGATCACCGTCGCCGTAACAAAAGTGAAGAAGGCGTAACCGTGAATGTAGAGAGACTCAAGGCTTACAAGGAACGCCTGATCATCTTCCCCAAGAATTCCAAGAAGCCCGGAAAAGGCGATTCTACTGTGAGATCAAGGGTTAGAGTATCGTGAACTTCATGACCCGCTAACGGTCTTTTGTTCTCTTCAGGATTTTTCGGCCCCGACCACCCAAGACGTTTCAGCACCGTTACCCTTGCCTTCCGGTACAAAGCCCGAAGCTCCTCGTGCCATCACCTCTGAAGAACTTGAATTCAATGCGTTCCGATCTCTTCGCCAAGCTCGTGCTGCCCAGCGACAAGCTGGTGTATGGAAAGTACGCAAGCAAAAGAAGGTACGTACAGCCATACGATCTTCTAAACAGCATTATTCTGATCGCAACTTTGAATTCGTCCTAACCGACATCCATGCAACCCACAGGAGGAGGAAGAAGCCGCAAAGAAGAAATGAGCCTCATACACGCCACGTTTGCCTTGATGAAGCTTTGGTCGATATCTGCCATTTCATCTGCCCCAACATTGTCCCTGCCAATCGCAGGAATTCATGTCTCCATGTCGCGGAATTACACCGAATTCCACTGAAGAAGCTTTTGTCCACTTCTCAAATGAGCCTTCACATCATTCACGTAAGAGTCATGTGCAGCATCCCAGTGTATCGACTCAACATTTCCCGATAACATCTCGAGTCGTGCATGATAGCAGCACGTTGCAGAGGCCTTTTGTCAAGCTAGGTTGGCTCAATTACACGCTTTATGTTACAGAGCTGTCCCCAGCCAGCAAGGATCCACGGCACACCGTCCGACGGTTTCTTGCGTTAAGATGCAAGATTGAAAATAGCCCAAATTTTATCTTCAACCCTCCTGATTAATTGCAATCAGAGGAGAAGAAGTTCCTCAGGTTACTCTTAATATTTTAACGACCTAGATAAGTGGCTTGAACAAAGCTTATATAACCGCGGAACCCGTAGGGCTCTTGGGAGGCCTTGTGAAGTTCGCGTCAAAAGACATGTTTGTCCCGAAATTAATGCAAGTGCCTGTTCCCTACTTTGAGTATGTTCAGCTACAGTACAGTGATTGTGTTTTGTCTTGGAATTCCAATCCATTTACATCGCTTCCTGCAATTTGCAGTGCATTGATTCTGCCATTGTATTATCATTGGATCCTGAGTTGGTGGTCTGGCAAAGCAAGTAGTTACAATATTGATGCATGGCAGGTTCTTCTGGTCAACTAACTTTGAGTCGCGTAGCTGAGAAGAGCACTACACTAAAATTTATGGTGGCTTTTTTTGCTAACACCGCTAAAAATAAGGGCGTGTATCAAAGTAAATCCAATTTTTGAAAATCATTTTTGACAGTTTTTTTTTGATCTCTTTTGAAAACTAGATTTTGCAATCTGGAAAAACGGGAACATGTGCCACAGTTATCACCTCCTGGGCCCTTCATCCCTTCCCAGCTGCTAGATACAGCACATTCTGGTCAACTCCCCCAAGATTCTTATTTTCCAGCGCTTCCCCACCATGAGCTCTAACATTATTTTCCTCACTTTGGTCACAGCAGGTTTAACAGAACTTATGCTAGTGGGCTACTGTCATCACAATGGGGAAAAATACTGTGGCTATGGCGGGAAATCAAAGTATGTTTGTTTTGTGTTGGAAATTTCCCTACCAGATCTCTTTTGGGAAATCACTGACCTGCAGCAACCTATGTTTATCCTCCTGGTAAAAAACTTCCAAGACAATGAGCTCCTCAAAGATGGAAGATCAGTAATGGTTGAAGAGCAGTTTTTGATGTTCCTGAACATCATTTGTTACAAAAACTCCATGCGGCAAACAGCCGTCAAGTTTTGTCAAGGTCTCTATACTCCCAATTGGTAAGTCTTTAATGGCTCTATTAATTTAATTCAAACCAAATGGTGACCTCAATTTTTTTCATCATCTACAGATATGTTAGAGATTTACTCAAAGCCATTTTCCAGCTTTACCCTTGTTATGTCAAGTATAACCTGGCTGCAACCACTCTCCCTGACCACATTCAAAAAAATCCCAAATACAACCATCCAAGAACTGCCTTGTGGCTCTTGATGGTGTCCTTGTATCAGCACATGTACCAACCCACATGCAATCTTGTTGGCAATTGCAAAAGGGTTTAATCTCACAAAATATCTTAGTGGCCGCAAATTTAAACTTTGAATTGGTTTAAGCTCTAGCAGGGTGGGAGGGTAGTGTGCATGACACCCAATTCTTCAATGATGCCACATCAAAAGGTTTCACTATACCTGAACAAAAAAGTAGCTGATTCTGGGTATGGTTTTCAACCTGGCTTGATGACCCCTTACCAAGCGGTCCGCTATCACCCCAAAGAGCAAGCAAGTGCAGGCTTACATCCCTCAACGTACAAATAGCTCTATAAACTACAGCATACCTCCCTCAGAAATTTCATTGAATGCTTATTTGTATGCTTAAAATAATTGTGATTCTCAATTCAGCTCCTGAATTTGAATTAAAAAAGCAAGTAGAACCCATTTATTATGTTTGCTGTTTGTGGCATTTCATCCAAAAAAAACAAATCACTTAAATCGGAAGAAAGCAAAGGACCCAAGATCTTCCCAAGTATGGTTAAGTCTAAAAATATATTGACAAATGCAGATGATGACAATCTCATGAAGATAAAACAAGACCAGCTATCTCATAAGTTACTGAACCAATATATTTCTTACACTGGCTCACAGAAATAGTTGTTTTTTTCCCTTTACCATTAGTCATCATTTATTTTTTCCCTTTTCAACCTCTCACTAAGATTTATTTTTGATTTCTCACTTGGATTTGTTTTAAATTCTCACTTTAATTTGTTTTTGTAAGAGTTGAAATACCATTTATATGAATGCAAAAAAGTGAGACATATTTTGAAGACCAAATCTTCTGATCAGTTGGGAGGACAGAAAAGAAAAATCAAAAGGAATATTGTTTCAAATAAAAACTAAGAATACTTTTCAAGTTCTTTTTATAGCCAGAGTTGGAAGATATTCTTTGTTGAGGTTTCAACAAGACATGTGAGTGTTGCTTCTTTCTTTTCATCTTCAATAATCAACACATAAGATAAATATTTTTTGGCCTCAACTTCATTCAGGAATAAGTCTGCCAACAATTCAAGAGCCATGGCGCAAGTGGATTTGGACATTGATCTGGCTTTGGGTTTGTGCTCTTGGATTTTGAAATTTCTAGAGCCAGAAATTTCTTGACTGGAGTGGTTGATGGCACCAATCAAACTATTGATTAAATTTCTTAAAATCAAACCTTTGGTTTCCTGCACCCGCTTTGTAGATGATGTCAAGGATTTCAATGCGGGCTCAGATGGTTTGTCATTATCCTCCAAACTTTCAATGTCTGATGAACTAAGAAGGTTAATCTCCTTCTGTTTTTCTGTTTTTCTGTTTCTCCTTTTTATTCTTTTCTTCAACCAAGCCCAGATCTTTGACTGGAGGCACAAGATAAGTTTCAGCCTTGCCTGTAGCATAGGTGCCAGTGAAAATACAATTGGAAAGCTTTTAGAAGGTGAAAGTTTTGTCCTTCTACTTTCCAAAGTTACTCCTTGGATGGGCTTGAATCAGTTCATTCCACATCTTGGAATTGGCTGTAAATGCAGTCTTCTTGTTGTCCCAACCAAATCTTGATTGCTTGGAGAGAAATTTTTAGTTGGTTTAGAGTGATTGTAAAGCACTTTTTTAATTCATGATCTGGTCCCAAGTGAGATTGATTTCATAGTGACTGCTGAGACCCTTCATAATATTTTTCCAACCTTCTTTCTTTAAATTACCATTGTCTGTAGCATGTCCAGCAGAAAACCTGTGTGCAATGAACTCAAGCAATTTTGCTTCCAAGGTTGTCCAATTATGAGGAAATTTTAGGTTATGTTCTATTGATTGGGTTTGTGGAACGGAGATTTTTGCTAGAGGGTTTGTTGTTAGATTTTTGGCAAAATGAAAAGAGGAAGGGATGTTGTGAACAGACTCTGGGAGAATCAAAAGGTGGGGACTTAGCTTTTTGAGGAGAACTGATAATTTTATTTTCTTCTGAATAGGCTGGTTTATAAGGCTAGAAACAAGGAGGGCTAACAAGTGGTTGAGAAATGAAGATGAATAAAAAAACTAATTTTGGATAAAAACTGAGAGGGGTATAATCTGAGTACTTGGAAGCAATAACTAGTCAGGCCTTCTCAGTCTCTTTTAGTCAAGCTAGTATATTAATCAAGAGAAAAAATATCACAAAAACCACAGATACAACGAGGCGTTAATTCTAGTAATCAGTTTTTAATATCAGAAAGTGAGTCAAAAAAGAGAACAATCAAACAAATAGAACTAAGAGTTTGTAAATAAAATAAAACTTAGTATATAAATGCAGTATTCTAGTTTGGTCCAAGTTGATAAAAGAAGCTATAATTAAGGGAGTTAATTTGTTAGAAGGAGGAACAGAGAAAAACTGAACATTTTTCATGCCTGGCTTTTGAGGGATTTGTGGGGAAGCCTGTTGACTTGATTTTTGTTTTGGCCCCTTGGCTGTTGGTGGACCTTGTGTGGTTGAAGGTGGACAGGACTAATGGGGGTGCTTGGGGGTGGGCTTGAGTGGTGATGGTGGATTTTCAGAGTTCAGAGTTGTTTGAATGAAAAAGGTATCCAGTATAATTCTGCAGATCTTGTAGGAAATTTTCATGTGGGGTGAGGTGTGCAGAGAAAAGTATTTTCAGAGTTTTTGAAAACAAGAGGTAGGCTGATTTCAAAAACAGGGTGAAAATGATAAAAATTGATTTGGGAAACAACTGGCATGATTGGTATGAGTTTTTGGTCAAAAATGATTCTGTCCAAAAAAACAACAGAAAATAAAAACTTGTTGGCTGTGGTGCACGCCCTAAGCTAACAGGAGGTTTCTGTTGCTTTGATTTTTTTGTTTTTTCAATGGGCTATTTTTCTTTTCAATCAAAAGGATTGACTGTTAACTTCCCAAATCTCCAGCTAAAACTTAAAAGACACTTGTTGTTATTGTAGCTAAAAAAGCCAACACCATGAAACACTAAATCTAATGTTAGAATAGCCCATGAAACACTAAATCTAATGTTAGAATAGCAGGCCCACCATTGTTCATAGATCATTTCTCACTCTATGAACAGCAATTTTTCACCCCATCATAGTTCAATACTCATTCTGCACCAGTTCATTTCACGTTCTGGCCCAGCTGAGCATTCATTTTAGCACATCCTAATTCTTACTCTAAATTAGTTCAGTTTTCATTCTGGAAGAGATCATGAATGACTCTTACACATACCAAAGGCACCTTGAAGGGGGGAATATGGTTCCCACAGATCTATCTACATAGTATAATCAGAGCTGAGCAATGCTTATAATATGGCTACAATTGTCAGCCTGGGTGTGGAAATAACCATGGTAAGAGGCTGTAACTAATTCAGGTTGATGATTCAAGTGTTGATTTATTGATCTATATCCTGTAAAATAGGATTATTCCTCAATTAGTAAGTCTTGTCTGAGAGGCTTGCTCTTAAAGGGTGCATCCAAATCAATAAGATGTATCAATAGGCATCCAAGGAGGTACTCACTTGGGTTTGTGGTTCTTACCTGATTAAAGGTAAGGAGTGGCCAATTCTTGAACAGTATTAGACTATATAGTATCCAAAATTGGGGTATTTGTTGGAGAATGGGAGCTGGCAAGGTAGTTAATTAACTGGTATGTACTGTGCTGGTGTTCTAATATTTCTCTGGAGGATAAACAGTTCTTTAACAGCTGTTTATAAGTGCCAGGATATGCTCTTTGGGGAATTGTGAGCGCTTCCATGAACAGGAAGGTACTCAGGAGCTTCAAGGGGAAGACAGATCCATTGAAGGATCTTTTAGTGTCATTGATGTGTTTTCTACTAAGGAAGTGTTATTAGACACATCATTGACCTGTTTTCCATATTATTATGGGATCACATCAATGATATTTATATTAATTGATCAGTTATTCAATATTAAGATAGAGATGATTTAATAATGGTATCATTTGATATCAACATAACTTATTATTATCATTAATTATTTATAATTCTAAGTTGTTTTTTAAGTTAATAATATATTCCAGTACACATCTTATACGTGAAATATTCTAAGGATAAGGAATGTGGGCTTAATCAGAAGGAATAAGTGACATCTGTTACTCTAGTTATTTCAAGTGAAAGGTAGGGAGACAGTCTACAAGTTAAATTTCTTGGATAACAAGAGTTCATAGATTAACCTGAATTATTCATGAGGTATTTAATGAATGTATATTAAATTACTTGTATTATTTGTTGTAATGAGTTTACTTTAGTAATTATATAATTTATTAAGTTAATGAAATATTAATAGTAATAACAACAACAATAATAATAATTAATAATAGTAATAATAATACTAACAATAATAACAATAACAATAATAATGATATCAGTGATACATTTAGAGTATTAATAATATTAAAACTTACATTTACTGGGTACATGTCAGGTACTGTGATATTTACTCACTGGCTGACAAAAATGATGTGATCATGGGCAGAATTAGCTGTGATAAGCAGCCACAAATTCTGTAGGTTTCCAAGGTAGATATATATATTTATATATGTAATTATCCTACATATGAGTTATTGATTGAATTTTTAGCCACATTGAGATGGAGGATAGATGGCAGAAGTTTTCCAAATGTCACCTGCCATGAAGTGATCATTTTTTTCTTCCTGGTTTTACATGTCCAAGAAGGCTAATAATTTCAAGTAATTTTCAGTTGTGCAATATAATCTATCTTCTCTGCAAATTTTTGAAATAGTATTGAATCAGGTGGTGAGATGTAAGGCATTTGCACTAGTAGGTATTATGACTACTGCACATATCTCATACCTCATGTTCCAAAGGAATTCTATTGCAAAGAAATTCAGCAAACAGAGTATATTCACCATCAAGAAATCCATGGAAATTCTAGCCTTCAGCCTGCTACACAGCCCTTATAATATCTCATATTCTGATTCCACTTCATTACTCAAAATTTCAGGGAACAGAGAATATGCAAAATGAAGAGATGCCTGAATTTTTCATATTTTTTGGGTGTGTAAGGAAATTGTGATACATTCAACAGTCATTTTTCTGTTAAGCCCACTGTGCACTCCATATATTTCATGTTTTGATGCTACACTCTTGCCTGTAACTGTGTCAAAATACCCCCACAATGGGCCTCAAGGGCCTCAAAGTTGGGCTTGATTTTTTGTAGGTCAATCAGCAATTGAAGATGACTTAAAAAATCCAAAGACACAAAAAAAGGAAGAAAAAAATTGCTATATCCACAGAAAAGCCAAAGCTCCCCAACAAAAGGCAGAGATAAAAATTAGTATATCTACAGAAAACCAACAAAAAAAAAAGCAGGTAGAAAAACAAAATGACCAAATAATGAGACTTTTTGTGACATCATAAGTGTTGTGTTTTTACTAATGCTTGGGCTTTTTGAAGATTTTTGGATGGCAAGATTATGGGGTTAAGGGCACAGCCCCAGTTGAACCTTCAGTTTACTGACACACACAGTGCTAGGATTCAGCCATGTTGATCATTAATGACCAGATCATGGATTTTAAAAAAACACAAAACATTGTTTTTTTTTATGGATTTTGGCCAATCTTGAAGCAAATCGGTTCAAGCATTTGTAAAAACACAATACATATTAAATATGACATGCTTTTTTTTTGAAAAAAAAAGACAACAGGCATCAACATGGGGGGAAATGTACACAGTAAAATGAGTATAACCGTGGAAAAACAGGGTACATCAACAATCCCTTTCACTTATTTGTTGTTTACAGATTTATTATTACTGAAGTAATGATGTATCTTTTTGTGGTTTTTATATTTGTATTATTACCTAATTGATTGGAGGACTTGCCATTGAAATGTATGTACCCTGCAGAACAAACTTGCCTCCAAAAATGTAGATTTTATGGCTCTCAATGAACAACTGCAGCCTCCAATCTTCCTTTACTTAATTAACAGTTCCCCTTTTTGCAGCAAGCTGACCCAATCAGAATTTGAATCAAAGTGAGAACTGTACTTGGCATAGAAGATAGCCTATCATTTTGATTTCACGGAAGAGATAGGGATACAAGTGGTCTTTTTTCATAAAGCAACAGCAGCAGAAAAAAAAAAGGAGAAGATTGCCTGGCGGGACAGAAATAAATGATAGACTAACAAGCGTTTTCTCAGTTCAACAACCAAAAGATGAACTATTCTTGGTCAATTCTTTGAAGTCTGCTCCCAAGGTAGGATGATTACTTGTGTCTTTGATCAGTTGATAAAACTTCGGTGAAGTGCCTAAATGACGGAAGAAAGAACAAGTCAGTCTGTTTGATATGAAATTAGACAACGGGGAGAAAAGTGAATGAATTGTATCTTACTCGGCGAAGAAACTCGTAGGAGAGCACCTAAGGCTCGAAGCGCTGATCTTTGCAATTCCGCGGTTCGTTCATGGTCTTGCTTGACCGAGTTATCCTTGAGCTTCAGGTTAATCGTTGCCGAGAAAGCTTCGGTCGATTGGTCAAGACCTGTCAAATAGAAAAGATAGCAACATTTTATCAGTGCAATAAGAAATATAGATGGTGCAAGACCCTAATACTTACGCGAAGCTATGGTGGTTGGAGCTATGTGTGAAAGTCGAATGAGCATCAAATAACAAAGAACTTTGATCTCATCCTCATCAGATAAACCGCTCAACACTCGATTAGTGAATTCATTGATATCGATTTTATTGAGACATGTTTCTAACAAAGTGAGCATTGTAGAATAGGCCAGCTGGGCAATTTGTTTGTGTTCGGTCAGTGGGAGGAATGTTTCGTTTGTACAAAGGGAAAGGCAGACCTTGCGAGTTTCCAGTCCATCATCAACTCGATGTTTGAAAGGGCCCATCTCAACAAACCGAACGAGGCTTTGATCGACTGATGTCTCTGCGTATAAATGCGGTAATAGTTGAGGAAGAATATCCCTGACCAAGTTCCGCTTGTTGTGGGCGGCTGAATCCAAAACAGATAACGCCAAGGATCTAACGGAGAGGTCAGTATCCCGAATGTGCCCCAAGATCTCCGAGATGAAAGGCGCTAATTGTTCGTCAAACCCAGGTGTGTAATCAGTCAAAGTAAACCGTACTGCGGTCATACAGGACATGCGAATTTGAGGGGAGGGCGATTTGAGGCGTGCCTGAGGGTTTTCAAAACTTTATGTAAGGTATAACCATATGTTTTGGGTAATACATTGATTCAAGCTGACAAGAGCATACCAGTAATCTTGGAAGGAATTTGCCCGCATCAGAAAGAGTAAGTTTGCCGAGACATTCGGCCGCGACGTTCCTGGAAGTTTCTAATTGACCATCAACCGCGTCGAATAAAGGATCCCACAAGCTATCGGCGTGACTGGACAAGCTAGGACTGGGGGCATGGGCAATAAACTGGTCGTGAAGCCAATAATCATCCCTGTTAGGTTCGACAGGTTCGCTAATCTAGTGGACAAAAGGCTCACCTCCTTGAGGGCTTGAAGTGGTAGGTGACGATGTTTTTCAGTGGCCCCGATGAGCTGAAATATATGAGGAAGAAAAACGTCAGCAGCACCAGTGGCCATGTTCCCTACAAAATACGAATTGTCTCCAAGTCAATTCACCGGGTTTTACATGGATGTCTGGCCCTTCATAGCTTACCAATGGCGAATGCTGCAGCATTGCGCATGTCTTCAAAGGGTGAATCAAACCTAGTCAACGCGCTCTTGAAGACCTCATGATGAGACGATAAATCACTGAAGTAAATTGAAAATATTATGTCAGGTCAAATGTCAAAGAAAATCTTCAAGGCAACGGCTACTGACACAACACGACCACTTCCCCCAGACACAGCAAACTGAAGAATGCGGAGGTTTTGTGTCCGCAGAATCTTGCAAAACGGACGAGAAATGGCCCAGTACTTGTAACCCGACAGAGGCTCCACACGAACAACCGCCCCAATACATCGTGCAACAGTATAATATGGCTGTAGGCCAATGCTGCATTTGGAGACATGACCCCACCAGTTTTGGTTAGAACAGCTGCCTTTGCTTGCTCGAGCGTCGAAGTTTTATCGACGGTATTGGCTAAACTAGCTATCAAGGCTTCAGGCTGATCAAGCTTGTGGTTGACCAGCGCAGAGAAAAGAAGACAGAGCATCTGAAGCCGTTCCCTGTGAAATAGCAGCGGATTTGATAATTTGATAGACCGGCTCAAGTAATTTGGTCTTTTCAGCAGCCGGTAAATCAGTGGCGAATGGGATGACAAACCAAGGGATTTCAATGCTAAGGGAAGAAGAGGTAAATCCCCGACATCAATCATCGGATGAAGTCAGAAACCAGAGATTGGACAACTTCAGGGTCTATTTTAGTATTTGATCGTGTAAGAAGGGCATTCAGACATTCGAAGCAAGCAA